>QUWJ01001981.1:0-266252 GCA_003430845.1 Xanthoceras sorbifolium
GAGAAATATCCTCCCCATTACCCACCCGAAACTGCATCAACCGCCGTACAAGACACCGAAGGCCTAGAATTTTCCTCCAACTCCACGAGCAATCCCCAGGGCACCTAACCTCCCACACATTCTTTCCCTTAAGCAGAGTAGATCTAACCCACGAGACCCAGACAGAAGACCTCAAATTGCTACAGACAGCCCACAAATGCTTACTTATGGCAGCTTTATTCCAGCACTCAACGCTCTTAATACCGAGACCACCCTCTTCCTTTGGTAAACACACCCGAAGACCATGCAACCTTTGCCCCACCTTTACCTAAATCTGAACCCTTCCAAAGAAAACTACGCAAAGTAGTTTCAACCTTAATCATGATGTGAACCCGTAAGGTTATATAACCCCCAAACCCACACTCAATTTGTTTACACCCAAGAACTCCCAAAAATCAGATTCTTCAACCTCCTAGGACCCGATGAATACTCAATCCACGAACCCGGAAGTATAAACACTCAAGAACGCCACAAAGGAAGCCTTCCTTTGATAAGTTCAGTAGTTCTATCAAGAACAAGTAGGTGAAACGAAATTTCACTCAAGTTTTGTATTAATTGATCAATGGTTCCATAAAATGACTTACAAATGAGTTTAAATAGAAAATGAAATGTCTTGGAACAACCCTCCAAGCATGGGAAATGAAAGCAAGTAAAGGAAGGTGTGATTTGTTGACTAGGAAGCTTTGAACTCAATAAAAACGTGCAACACAATTATCAAATGAAGATAACACAATTGTCAAAGTAAGACAACAATTGTCAAAGTAAGACAGCTTCTGGATACTTTGAAATAACCGACCATATCTTCCTCGTGTGACCTCCAATAGATCTGATTCCAAATTGAAAGTTGAAGATAAGATCATGAACGTTGACAAGTCCTACTCACACGTCTCTAGAAACCTAACCGTTCACACGTTATGAATTTCCAAAGTTATCCCTTCGAATTAGCAAGTTGCATCTTCCTTAACTTGAATTACATTCACTAAGGTTGGGCCCTCCTTTTGCAAGTCCATTCCTTCCATGGGCCTCCATGAATATGCCTGAGCCCAAATCCCTTGAATTAGCCCACTCAATGCATTTTTGAATTTCTTAGTACGTGCTCTTGTAACCGGCCCAACGGGAACTTGGATTGGATCCGCATTCCATGCTCTTGTGCTAGATAAGTCTTCATCATTCCCCTCCTCTTGAAAAGGATTTGTCCTCAAATCAAGGTCATCACCTGCATCAAAAGGACTTAAATCAGAAACATTGAATGTAGCACTTACATTATACTCACCGGGCAAGTCTAGCTTATACGCATTATCATTGATGCGTTCTAGGACTTGAAAAGGACCATCCCCTCTAGGTAGTAGCTTGGATTTCCTCTGGGTCGGAAATCGCTCCTTGCGCATATGCACCCAAACCCATTCTCCAGGTTCGAAGACCATCTGTCGTCGGCCCTTATTGGCTTGTTTTTCATATTGCTCCGTTCGCCGTTCAATGTTGACCTTTGCTTTCTCATGAATCTGCTTTACAAGTTCAGCTTTTCTTTTCCCATCTAAATTCACATGCTCAGACATTGGTAATGGTGATAAATCCAAAGGAGTTAAAGGATTAAAACCATAAACAATCTCAAATGGTGAAAATTTAGTAGCAGAATGAACAGAACGATTATAAGCAAACTCAACATGCGGTAAGCATTCTTCCCATGTTTTAATGTTCTTTTTTATAATTGCACGCAACAAGGTAGATAAGGTCCTATTTACTACTTCTGTTTGACCATCAGTTTGAGGATGACAAGTAGTTGAAAACAACAACTTAGTTCCTAACTTAGCCCATAAGGTCTTCCAGAAATAACTTAAGAACTTAGCATCCCTATCAGAAACAATTGTTCTAGGCACGCCAAGTAAGCGAACAATTTCTTTAAAGAACAAATCTGCAACATGTGAAGCATCATCAGTCTTGTGACATGGAATAAAATGTGCCATTTTAGAAAATCTATCCACGACAACAAACACGGAATCTCTTCCCCTTTTTGACCTAGGCAAACCTAATACAAAATCCATTGAAATATCAATCCAAGGTTCACTAGGAATTGGAAGTGGTGTATATAAGCCATGGGGTTGTACTCGGGATTTCGCTTGCCTACATGTGACACACCTACCACAAAGTCTCTCAACATCTCGTTTCATGTGTGGCCAATAGAAGTGTTCTTGCAGAACGGCTAAGGTTTTAGCTACCCCAAAGTGTCCCATTAGCCCTCCCCCATGTGATTCTCTCACCAGCAAATCTCGCAAGGAACAATTTGGTATACACAATTTATTGTCTTGAAACAAGAAACCCTCATGTCTAAAATACTTACCACTGGCACTCTTTTCACAAGATACATAATCTTCACAAAAATCACAATCTAAAGGATATAAATCTTTAATATGCTCAAAACCAAGAATCTTAGCATCAAGAGTAGATAGAAGAGTGTACCTTCGAGAAAGTGCATCAGCAACGATGTTCTCCTTACCTTGTTTATATCGAATAACGTACGGAAAAGTCTCAATGAATTCGACCCATCGTGCATGCCTCTTATTCAACTTGTGTTGGCCTTTAAGGTGTTTTAAGGACTCATGATCGGTGTGAATCACGAATTCTTTAGGCCACAAGTAATGTTGCCATGTCTGTAAAGCCCGAACCAATGCATACAGCTCTTTATCATAAGTCGGGTAGTTTAAGGCTGCCCCACTTAGTTTCTCACTGAAGTAAGCAATTGGTCGTCCCTCCTGCATTAATACTGCACCTATACCAATACCTGAAGCATCACATTCAATTTCAAACGTTTATTAAAGTTAGGTAAAGACAATAAAGGGGCGTTGGTCAGCTTGTGCTTAATCAATTGAAACGCCTTCTCTTGTTCTTCTCCCCACTTGAATCCAACGTTCTTTTTTATTACTTCGGTAAGCGGTGCGGCCAATGAGCTAAAATCTTTCACAAACCGTCGGTAGAAACTAGCAAGTCCATGAAAACTTCTTACATTACCTACAGTCGTGGGACTCGGCCACTCTTGAATTGCACTTACCTTCTCCTCATCAACCTGTATACCCTGTGCACTAACAACAAATCCTAGAAACACAAGTTTATTGGTGCAAAAGGTACACTTTTTCAGATTAGCAAACAACTTTTCTTTCCTGAGTACATCTAAGACAGATTTTAAATGCACTACATGTTCATCCAAGTTTTTGCTATATATGAGAATATCATCAAAATAAACAACTACGAATTGTCCAATGAAAGCTCGCAAAACATGGTTCATTAATCTCATGAAAGTACTAGGAGCATTAGTTAACCCAAAAGGCATAACTAACCATTCATACAAACCATATTTTGTTTTAAACGCAGTTTTCCACTCATCACCTTCTTTCATTCTAATCTGATGGTATCCACTTTTCAAATCAACTTTAGAAAATACACAAGAACCATGCAATTCATCTAGCATATCATCTAAGCGAGGAATAGGATGTCGATACTTTACCGTTATATTGTTAACAGCGCGGCAATCAACACACATTCTCCATGAGCCGTCCTTCTTAGGAACCAAAATAACTGGAACAGCACAAGGACTCATGCTTTCCTGAACATACCCTTTTTTCATTAATTCATCAACCTGCCTTTGAAGCTCCTTTGTCTCCTCGGGATTACTGCGATAGGCTGGTCGGTTTGGAATGGTTGCGCCGGGTACAAAATCAATTTGATGCTCAATCCCTCGAATAGGTGGCAAACCATCTGGAATTTCCTCGGGAAAAACATCATCAAATTCCTGCAAGAGAGATAAAACAGAGCTAGGCAAAGAAGCCTCAAGTTGGTTAACATTTAAACATTCTTCCTTATACATAAGTATAAGTATGGGTTTGTTGGACAACATCGCTCTTTTAACATCACTCGCTCTAGCATAAAAATTTGTTTTTCTCTCTTCTTTTCTTTCAATGGCCGTTTCTCTCTCATTTTTTTCTTTCTTTTTTGTCTCGGCCTCTTTTTCTTTTGCTCTCATTTTCTGTTTCTCACTCTCTTGTTGCAACCTCAATTGATCCTCATAAACTTGTTGTGGTGTCAAAGGAACTAGAGTGATTGTCCTTTGGTTATGCACGAAAGAGTACTTGTTGGTGAAGCCATCATGACTAACACGTCGGTCAAACTGCCATGGTCGTCCTAGTAACAAGTGCCCTGCTTGCATTGGAACTACGTCGCATAACACTTTGTCTTCATATTTTCCGATTTGAAAAGAAATCTTAACTTGTTTGTTCACCTTTACCTCACCACTATCGTTTAGCCATTGCAACTTGTAAGGTCGGGGGTGTTTAATTATTGGCAAGCCTAACCTTTCCACCATAAGAGTGCTAGCAACATTAGTACAACTACCACCATCTATTATCATACTACATACCTTGTTATTAACATGGCACCTAGTATGGAAAATGTTTTCCTCGTTGTACTTCTTCTTTTTTGACTTGGACACTTAGCGCTCGCCTTGCCACCAACATCTCTCCTTGGACAGCGTATTCTTCATTATCAGCATCCTCCAATGGTGGCATAGAGTCGGTGTTTTCTTCGTCATCTTCTGATTCGACCTCTCCATTATCTCGTATCACCATAACTCTTTTGTTTGGACATTGGCTAGCTATGTGACCCCTGCCTTGACACTTAAAACACTTAATATCACGATTCCTAGAAGTGGTAGAATCGGATTTACCTTGATTTCCATTGTTTGTTGCTTCTGGCTTTTGCTCGGCCTTAGGCTTCATCATCGGCTGCTTCTCATCTTTCTTCCAATGATTTGGTCTCCAAGCTGATGAACTAGAATTTTGGCTTGGACGTGTATTACCCCTTCTTTTGAGCTGGTTCTCTATTTTTATTGCCATGTGAACCATGTCCTCCAACTCCACATAATGTTGCAATTCCACCACATTGGTAATTTCACGATTCAAACCTGCCAAGAACCTAGACATTGTTGCTTCCCGATCCTCCTCTATATTTGCTCGAATCATAGCGACCTCCATCTCCTTATAATATTCCTCCACACTTCGGTTGCCTTGTCGAAGACTTTGCAACTTGTTGTATAGCTCCCGGTAGTAATAGCTCGGGACGAATCGCTTCCTCATCACTGCTTTCATCTCCTCCCACGTCTCTATTGGACGCTCCCTATTTCTCCTCCTGTTCATCACCAATTGATCCCACCAAACAATAGCATATTCAGAAAATTCAATGGCAGCAAGTTTTACCTTCTTATTCTCGGAATAATTGTGGCAATCGAACACTAGCTCCACCTTCTTTTCCCATTCGAGATAAACCTCCGGATCATTTTTCCCTTGAAACGATGGAATCTTCATTTTGATACTACCCAAGTTATTATCTTCACGATTCCTAACTACCCCATTTTGACCCCGAAATCCTCTTCTCGGTACTCCTTCATGCCTACCTCCTCTAGGCCTATTTCTACCCATTTCAACTTCAGATTCGAAATCATCATCATCCCCACTTCTAAGCTCACGTTCTCTCTCAGATACATCTCCGAAAACACCACGCCTATTTTGTCTACCCAAGTTCAAAGGTTGTTCCCTTTGTATACGAGCTATAACCTCATCTTGTTGATCCATCCTATCTCTAATATCCCCAAAAACCACGTTCATTCGCTCGAATTGCTGCTGCATGGCCTTCAGAACAATGGACATGTTCTCCTCTCTAGGTGTTGAATCACTTTGGTTCGACATTATAGAAAGCTGCAATGAAAGAGTTAGAAAAAAAAAATCCTCACAATCCTCACGTGTTTGCACTCAAGATACCACTCCACTCGTGTTTCACTCTAATAGGCTTTTCTCGATGCTGTGCTCACACTCTCTTACCTTTTTCCACTCTTTATTTTCACCCTCAAGTCCTATAAGAACTAATTGAACTTAACAAAGAAGAAATAACCAATGTATGAATATTCTAACCAACAAAAAACCCACGAAATAACAACACAACCAGAATATATATATATATATATTTTGGATAATGATTTTTTTTTTTTTTTTGGATAATGAACACAACTCACAACACAACCTAGAATAGTCAACAAAGAAAAGAACTTAGGATACAAGCACGAATTTGGTGTACAACTCAAAGAAGTCTTAGGATACAAGCACGAATTGGTGTAGAACTCAAAGAAGACTTAGGATACAAGCACAAATTTGTGTAGAAGTCAAAGAAATCTTAGGATATAAGAAGAATTTGTGTAGAAGTCTTGTTCTAATTTTTTTTTCTTTTTTTTTTTTTGGAATTTTAATATAATCAATACACAAAATCTTCAAGAAGAACAAGCAAGAAAAAAAGAGCAAACAATAAAATGCAGAAGCTATGAATTAAAAGAACAAAAATTCAAAGATAAATCAAACCTAATTTTGGAACTTTGGCTCTGATACCAAATGATGTGAACCCGTAAGGTTATATAACCCCCAAACCCACACTCAATTTGTTTTACACCCAAGAACTCCCAAAAATCAGATTCTTCAACCTCCTAGACCCGATGAATACTCAATCCACGAACCCGGAAGTATAAACACTCAAGAACGCCACAAAGGAAGCCTTCCTTTGATAAGTTCAGTAGTTCTATCAAGAACAAGTAGGTGAAACGAAATTTCACTCAAGTTTTGTATTAATTGATCAATGGTTCCATAAAATGACTTACAAATGAGTTTAAATAGAAAATGAAATGTCTTGGAACAACCCTCCAAGCATGGGAAATGAAAGCAAGTAAAGGAAGGTGTGATTTGTTGACTAGGAAGCTTTGAACTCAATAAAAACGTGCAACACAATTATCAAATGAAGATAACACAATTGTCAAAGTAAGACAACAATTGTCAAAGTAAGACAGCTTCTGGATACTTTGAAATAACCGACCATATCTTCCTCGTGTGACCTCCAATAGATCTGATTCCAAATTGAAAGTTGAAGATAAGATCATGAACTTTGACAAGTCCTACTCACACGTCTCTAGAAACCTAACCGTTCACACGTTATGAATTTCCAAAGTTATCCCTTCGAATTAGCAAGTTGCATCTTCCTTAACTTGAATTACATTCACTAAGGTTGGGCCCTCCTTTTGCAAGTCCATTCCTTCCATGGGCCTCCATGAATATGCCTGAGCCCAAATCCCTTGAATTAGCCCACTCAATGCATTTTTGAATTTCTTAGTACGTGCTCTTGTAACCGGCCCAACGGGAACTTGGATTGGATCCGCATTCCATGCTCTTGTGCTAGATAAGTCTTCATCATTTTGTCTCAAAAAACTCTCTTCATCTCTACTCAAATCACCATAAAGCTTCACCAACCGAGACTCCTCCCCATGTAAAGAAATGTTCGTAGGCTGCCTCTGAATATCCCATTGCACAGACTCTAAATCATGCTTAGCTTGCTGCACCCTAGAAGACAAGTCAGAATAACACTCCCTATTAAGTTTCTTAAGCTCCACTTTCAATCTTTTTAGCTTCTTACATAGCTGAAACATAGGAAACCCATCTACCCTTTCCGCCCAAACTCGATCTACCAAGGATAAAAAATTCTGGATGATCCGCCCAGAAATCAAAAAACTTAAAAGGCACCCGTCGCCGAGGGAGATCCACAATCTTAACAATCATAGGAGAGTGATCAGAAACACTGGAAGGAAGAAAATGCGCCTCAGAACCTCGAAATGAAATATCCCACTTCAAATTGACCAAAGCTCGATCTAACTTTCGAAGAATAGGTCAACCGTACGATGATTAGACCATGTATAGAAGCACCCATTAAATCGCAGATCATCCAACCCAGACTCAGCTAAACAATTAGAAAAGTCATCTTTCCAATGTGGCCAAGAATTGGATCCTCCAACACTCTCAACCGAAGACTTAATAGCATTAAAGTCACCCATCACAATCCAAGCACTATTCTCCCATTCCACTCCGCGCGCCACTAAATCAGCCCACAACGCCTCCCTACGAACATTACAATTATCACCGTAAACTATCGATATCATACACTCCCAAGTAGAATCAACAGAAGAAACTCTACAATGGATAACTTGATCAGAAGATCCGACAACCAAAACAGTAACATCGAACGGATTCCAACAAACCCAAATCGTCCCCAAAGAGGAAAAATTATAATTGCACTCCACCTTCCAAGACCGGTCAATGGTCTTAAGAATAACATCTTTATTTTTCTCCAGAACTTTCGTTTCCACTAAACCACACAAAGACAATTTCTCATCTTTAATCAAATTGCGAACCTCTCTTTGCTTCAAAGGGTCATTAAGACCCCTAATATTCCAGCACCCAAAAATCATAATAAATATACAAAGATAAGAAGAAACCCCCACAAATCTATCTCCACTTACCCCCCCTAGGGGAGGAGTGCTTCTTATTCTTCTTACCCTTACTACTAGAACCTTTCTTCTTCTTTTTCTTTTCCAGCGAATCCTTAACTTTTGAAGCCAAAGCATTACGAGGAGGACTAGAATCACTACCATCCTCACCATGACCAGCCTCATCCTTATCACAAAGAGCATCTCCATCATCACAAAGAGCATCCCTGTCATCAACATAACCATTAGCCCCATCCTTACAAAGAACAGCCCCTGCATCACAAACAGTGTCCAGAATTGCTAAAGGAGTACCCTCTTCCGTTACTTCTAAATTCAGAGTATGGTCATTGCCCTCCATTGGCACTAAATTAAGATGATTATCAATATTTTCCACAAGCGGAACACTAGTACTGTTCCCCATAGTAGATAATTCTCCACCCTTGTTCTTTTTTTTAACCTCAACCCAAACCGGTCGTTTAGGCCCCAACGAGTCTTCTTGCCTCTTCTTCATATCATGAACATCAACCCCTCTATTTCCTGTAACCAGATTCATATTGTCACCCAAATCTTGAACACTTGGTTTACATATACCCGACGCATGCCCAAACACCTTACAAATATCACACCTAGAAGGAAGCCACTCATAAACAGCATAAATAGTTTTCCACTCCCCATTAGCACATTGAATATCAAACTCATTAATGACATCCTTCGAAGCATCAACCTCAACACACACACGAGCAAAGCTAAGACGTTTCCTAGCTAATGTAATGTGATCGGCATGTAATGGAATGCCCAAAGCACTAACTGCAAAACTCAGGCCCTTAGAAGTCCAATATTCAAAAGGTAGATTATAAAGTTTAACCCATACAGGAATATTGCGTAACTCATCTTTAGACAAGGATAAACTAGGCTGCCACCTTTTAAGAACAAGCAATTTATTCACTATATGCCATGGACCTTTTTCAAGAACTTCACAAGCATGGTCAAGACTATCAAACTTGAAAATAAAGAACCCTTGTTCCGAAGATAAGACTTCTTTAAGGCCAAACCTACCCCAAATTTTATGAACTATTGAATTCACTACGGGGAATGGAATTCGCTTATCCACAAAGTACCCTATCAAGGAAGTTCTCCATTCTTCACTTCCCTCAATAGCTACCTCAACCGGAGGGCTAACTTTAATTCTTCCATTTTCTTCAGTAGGTTTAAAATATTGTAAGGATTCAAAGGTAGAAGATCGTACCTCACAAGCAATAGGAGAAGAATTCTGGACAGCCTTAGCATAAGATGGTTTCAGCCCTTGATCATGCATGGAAGAAGGTGTTGAAAATGGTCCAAGATCAGCCCCTCCTTGTCCAAAGCTACCAAGACCCGAAATTGAGCCCAAAGCACTCGATTTCGGTCCAATTACACCAACATCAGACCCAAAATGCAAGTTACCAAGCTTTTCCTTTCTATTATCATCTCTTGCAAGCCCAACTCCACCATAATTCGAAGGTGATTCAATAACATTAATCCTTGGCCCATCTAATTTTGTAGAATCAGCCCCATTAGCTCCAATTTCGTGCCCAACATTACCAATACCCGAAATTGAACCCAAAGCACCACATTTTGACTCTATTACCCCCATTCCTTGCTGAATACTTTTATTTAGTGGAGGAAGGTCATCAACAACCACCTTCCTTTGACAATTTTGGCCATTAATGTCAATATTAGCATCCTTATGTTGAAAAATCCGCCCATGAGAATCATCCATCCTTTGAATTATTTGCCCCTTGCACATGTCTCCAACCACCACTTGAAAATTGTGTCCATTATTATCTCTATGCAACACCTCATTCAACAAGTCTTCACCCTTGTCACCAATGTCAACCACACCTATCTTCTTGTCCAATCCCGAAATAGTTGAAAGACAACCAATTCTTCCTTTGGAGACAGCTCCTACTCCATCACAATTATCATCCATTTCAAGAGACCTACTACTTACACCAAAAGAGACATTTTTCATTGCACCACCATTACCAAATTCAGTTTTAACAACTCCAGCTGAAGCTTTATCAAGACAGCCCTTCATACCATTGAATTTCAAAGAAGAAACATGGTTGCCATCCTTCATACCACCATCAACAATAGAGGGCATATCATGGCAGCCCTTCATTACCCCTTCATGACAGCTCTTTATCTCATTGATCATCAAAGAAGAAGAAGAAACATGGTCTCCATCCTTCTTAACACCACCATCTATAGATGATATATCATGACAGCCCATGACTAGCCCTTCATGATAACCATTCACTCCATTGGAACTCAAAGAAGAAACACGGTCTCCACCCTTCTTCACACCACCATCAGCTATATGATAGCCCTTCATTCCATTTGAGATCAAAGAAGAAACATGGTCTCCATCCTTCTTCACACCACCAGCAGTAGGATTTTGGGTTTGATCTACCAAAACCCTACATCCCTTCATTCCATTGGTTGAAGACAAGTTGCAGCTCGAATTAGCCTTCATTCCATTGGTTGAAGACAAGTTGCAGCTCGAATTAGCCTTAAAACCACCAAGATTGGCCACATTAAAATCATCCATAGCAGAAAAGCAAACTAAAACTTCTAATAAATTAAAGAAAACGGACCAGCAAACCTAAAACTAAAGAAGAACGAAAATTGAGATTGTAATCATCAAAAGAAATCAATAATGATCCCAAAGAGAGAATAGAAAAAAATTAAGAAGAACACTCAAAAATTTCTAGAGAGAAGGCAGAGCATTTTCTCTCTCTAAAACCCTCATTTACACCTAACACCTTCCAGTTTGTGGATGACAAGTAGTAGAAAACAAAAGTTTAGTTCCTAACTTGCCCCATAAAGTTTTCCAAAAGTAGCTTAAGAACTTAGCGTCTCTATCCGAAACAATGGTTTTAGGCATGCCGTGCAATCTAACAATTTCTTTGAAAAAAAAATCAGCAATATATGATGCATCATCAGTTTTATGACAAGGAATGAAATGTGCCATTTTAGAAAACCTATCAACAACCACATATATAGAATCCCTACCCCTCTTTGACCTAGGCAAACCCAGCACAAAATCCATAGAAATATCAATCCAAGGTCCACTAGGTATAGGTAAAGGAGTATACAAACCATGAGGCTTAATCCTAGACTTAGCTTGTCTACACGTAATGCATTTCTCACAAATTCTTTCTACATCACGTTTCATATGAGGCCAAAAGAAGTGTTCATGCAAAACATCTAGGGTCTTGGCTATACCAAAATGCCCCATCAAACCGCCCCCATGAGCTTCCCTCACAAGCAATTCACGCAAAGAACTCTTAGGCACGCATAATTTAGTCTCTCTAAACAAAAATCCATCATGCCTATAAAACTTGCCAAATGCAACCTTTTCACATGCATTGAATACATTGCCAAAATCAGCATCTTCCACATACAATTCTTTAATGTAGTCAAAACCAAACAATCTCGCATCCAAAGTAGAAAGTAAAACGTACCTTCTGGACAGAGCATCAGCGACTACGTTTTCCTTACCTTTTTTGTACTTGATCACGTATGGAAATGTTTCTATGAACTCCACCCACTTGGCATGCCGCTTATTTAGCTTGTGCTGCCCCTTTAGATGCTTCAAGGACTCATGATCCGTGTGAATCACAAATTCTTTCGGCCAAAGGTAATGTTGCCAAGTTTCCAATGCCCTAACCAAAGCATACATCTCCTTGTCATAGGTAGGATAATTCAAGGCTGCTCCACTTATTTTCTCACTAAAAAATGCAATGGGACGTCCTTCTTGCATTAGAACAGCTCTCATACCTATTCCTGAAGCATCACACTCAATCTCAAAAGCTTTAGCAAAGTTAGGCAAAGCAAGCAAAGGTGCATTAGTTAATTTTTCCTTAATCAAGTTAAATGCATTTTCTTGTTCATTACCCCACTTAAAACCCACATTCTTTTTGATAACTTCAGTTAAAGGTGCAGCTAGACTACTAAAGTCTTTCACAAACCTCCTATAGAAACTAGCCAACCCATGAAAACTTCTCACTTGTCCCACAGTTGTAGGTTTCGGCCACTCCTTAATTGCCTTAACCTTTTTTTTTTGGATAATGTAAGTATATTAACCAAAGAGACAAAACAAAAGCAAAGGGGCATACCCCAGCGAGAAGATCACAATGGTCAGACAAGGGACAGGCCCCCTACCAACCGAAACTCAAAAAACAGCAAAGCAATAAAAGCTAAGCACAAACCCTGTCATAGGGTACAACCAAAAGAACCCACCAAACCCCATAAAAGGCAGAACAAGCGAATTACAAAAAAATAGAATCAGATAAACCCCAAGACTGGTGGAGCCACCTATTAGTAGGAGAAGGCATCACACCAGATAAGGAATTAAGCCGCATACAAACATCTCTGACAATAGAACGAACAACCATGGTAACAGGTTTAGGTAACTCGCCATGCATCCTAGCATTCCGCTCACGCCAAATAGCATAGACAGCAGCCGCAAGCATAATACGCACCACCCACCCACGAAGTTGCCGACCGCGGAAATGGCAAGACCAAAGAATAGTATCCTCCCAGCTCCGAGCACGCAGAGGTAATCTGCACTTCCTTAAAAGAGCAAACCAAACCTCGCAAGAATAAGAACAATCAAAGAAGAGATGAGGGACATCCTCACAACTCCCTCCACAAAACACACAACGAATAGTCGGAATCAAGCCATAAATAAGAAGCTTATCCTGAGTAGAAAGAGCACCCCTGATGGCCAACCAGAAGATGAAAGCATGTCTAGGAATTGATTTAGAATGCCAAACGGATCTAAACCAATCCACCGCTAGCTGCCGGGACCGAAGAGCCTCCCAAGCATTACGAATAGAGAAAGCCCCCCGAGAGTCCTCAACCCAACACAAAGTATCAGCTTGAGAGTTATTAGGCCTGAAGGAAGCAGGGATACCACTGATAATGTCCATCCAATTCCCGGTCAGGGAACGAGGCCAAGCCCAATCCCTCCCCCGAACAACATCGGCCACCCTAGCATGAAGACCAAAACCAGAATCATAAATAATCCGTCGCCCAAACACCTCCACCAAAGGACCCAACTGATGAAGACTTATCTAGCACAAGAGCATGGAATGCGGATCCAATCCAAGTTCCCGTTGGGCCGGTTACAAGAGCACGTACTAAGAAATTCAAAAATGCATTGAGTGGGCTAATTCAAGGGATTTGGGCTCAGGCATATTCATGGAGGCCCATGGAAGGAATGGACTTGCAAAAGGAGGGCCCAACCTTAGTGAATGTAATTCAAGTTAAGGAAGATGCAACTTGCTAATTCGAAGGGATAACTTTGGAAATTCATAACGTGTGAACGGTTAGGTTTCTAGAGACGTGTGAGTAGGACTTGTCAAAAAGTTCATGATCTTATCTTCAACTTTCAATTTGGAATCAGATCTATTGGAGGTCACACGAGGAAGATATGGTCGGTTATTTCAAAGTATCCAGAAGCTGTCTTACTTTGACAATTGTTGTCTTACTTTGACAATTGTGTTATCTTCATTTGATAATTGTGTTGCACGTTTTATTGAGTTCAAAGCTTCCTAGTCAACAAATCACACCTTCCTTTACTTGCTTTCATTTCCCATGCTTGGAGGGTTGTTCCAAGACATTTCATTTTCTATTTAAACTCATTTGTAAGTCATTTTATGATAACCATTGATCAATTAATACAAAACTTGAGTGAAATTTCGTTTCACCTACTTGTTCTTGATAGAACTACTGAACTTATCAAAGGAAGGCTTCCTTTGTGGCGTTCTTGAGTGTTTATACTTCCGGGTTCGTGGATTGAGTATTCATCGGGTCTAGGAGGTTGAAGAATCTGATTTTTGGGAGTTCTTGGGTGTAAAACAAATTGAGTGTGGGTTTGGGGGTTATATAACCTTACGGGTTCACATCATTTGGTATCAGAGATGGTTACGGGTTTCGTCACAAGTTGACGGGGTTCGTATCATTTGGTATCAGAGCCAAAGTTCCAAAATTAGGTTTGATTTATCTTTGAATTTTCGTTCTTTTAATTCATAGCTTCTGCATTTTATTGTTTGCTCTTTTTTTCTTGCTTGTTCTTCTTGAAGATTTTGTGTATTGATTATATTAAAATTCCAAAAAAAAAAAGAAAAAAAAATTAGAACAAGACTTCTACACAAATTCTTCTTATATCCTAAGATTTCTTTGACTTCTACACAAATTTGTGCTTGTATCCTAAGTCTTCTTTGAGTTCTACACCAATTCGTGCTTGTATCCTAAGACTTCTTTGAGTTGTACACCAAATTCGTGCTTGTATCCTAAGTTCTTTTCTTTGTTGACTATTCTAGGTTGTGTTGTGAGTTGTGTTCATTATCCAAAAAAAAAAAAAAATCATTATCCAAAATATATATATATATATATTCTGGTTGTGTTGTTATTTCGTGGGTTTTTTGTTGGTTAGAATATTCATACATTGGTTATTTCTTCTTTGTTAAGTTCAATTAGTTCTTATAGGACTTGAGGGTGAAAATAAAGAGTGGAAAAAGGTAAGAGAGTGTGAGCACAGCATCGAGAAAAGCCTATTAGAGTGAAACACGAGTGGAGTGGTATCTTGAGTGCAAACACGTGAGGATTGTGAGGATTTTTTTTTTCTAACTCTTTCATTGCAGCTTTCTATAATGTCGAACCAAAGTGATTCAACACCTAGAGAGGAGAACATGTCCATTGTTCTGAAGGCCATGCAGCAGCAATTCGAGCGAATGAACGTGGTTTTTGGGGATATTAGAGATAGGATGGATCAACAAGATGAGGTTATAGCTCGTATACAAAGGGAACAACCTTTGAACTTGGGTAGACAAAATAGGCGTGGTGTTTTCGGAGATGTATCTGAGAGAGAACGTGAGCTTAGAAGTGGGGATGATGATGATTTCGAATCTGAAGTTGAAATGGGTAGAAATAGGCCTAGAGGAGGTAGGCATGAAGGAGTACCGAGAAGAGGATTTCGGGGTCAAAATGGGGTAGTTAGGAATCGTGAAGATAATAACTTGGGTAGTATCAAAATGAAGATTCCATCGTTTCAAGGGAAAAATGATCCGGAGGTTTATCTCGAATGGGAAAAGAAGGTGGAGCTAGTGTTCGATTGCCACAATTATTCCGAGAATAAGAAGGTAAAACTTGCTGCCATTGAATTTTCTGAATATGCTATTGTTTGGTGGGATCAATTGGTGATGAACAGGAGGAGAAATAGGGAGCGTCCAATAGAGACGTGGGAGGAGATGAAAGCAGTGATGAGGAAGCGATTCGTCCCGAGCTATTACTACCGGGAGCTATACAACAAGTTGCAAAGTCTTCGACAAGGCAACCGAAGTGTGGAGGAATATTATAAGGAGATGGAGGTCGCTATGATTCGAGCAAATATAGAGGAGGATCGGGAAGCAACAATGTCTAGGTTCTTGGCAGGTTTGAATCGTGAAATTACCAATGTGGTGGAATTGCAACATTATGTGGAGTTGGAGGACATGGTTCACATGGCAATAAAAATAGAGAACCAGCTCAAAAGAAGGGGCAATACACGTCCAAGCCAAAATTCTAGTTCATCAGCTTGGAGACCAAATCATTGGAAGAAAGATGAGAAGCAGCCGATGATAAAGCCTAAGGCTGAGCAAAAGCCAGAAGCAACAAACAATGGAAATCAAGGTAAATCCGATTCTTCCACTTCTAGGAATCGTGATATTAAGTGTTTTAAGTGTCAAGGCAGGGGTCACATAGCTAGCCAATGTCCAAACAAAAGAGTTATGGTGATACGAGATAATGGAGAGGTCGAATCAGAAGATGACGAAGAAAACACCGACTCTATGCCACCATTGGAGGATGCTGATAATGAAGAATACGCTGTCCAAGGAGAGATGTTGGTGGCAAGGCGAGCGCTAAGTGTCCAAGTCAAAAAAGAAGAAGTACAACGAGAAAACATTTTCCATACTAGGTGCCATGTTAATAACAAGGTATGTAGTATGATAATAGATGGTGGTAGTTGTACTAATGTTGCTAGCACTCTTATGGTGGAAAGGTTAGGCTTGCCAATAATTAAACACCCCCGACCTTACAAGTTGCAATGGCTAAACGATAGTGGTGAGGTAAAGGTGAACAAACAAGTTATGATTTCTTTTCAAATCGGAAAATATGAAGACAAAGTGTTATGCGACGTAGTTCCAATGCAAGCAGGGCACTTGTTACTAGGACGACCATGGCAGTTTGACCGACGTGTTAGTCATGATGGCTTCACCAACAAGTACTCTTTCGTGCATAACCAAAGGACAATCACTCTAGTTCCTTTGACACCACAACAAGTTTATGAGGATCAATTGAGGTTGCAACAAGAGAGTGAGAAACAGAAAATGAGAGCAAAAGAAAAAGAGGCCGAGACAAAAAAGAAAGAAAAAAATGAGAGAGAAACGGCCATTAAAAGAAAAGAAGAGAGAAAAACAAATTTTTATGCTAGAGCGAGTGATGTTAAAATAGCGATGTTGTCCAACAAACCCATACTTATACTTATGTATAAGGAAGAATGTTTAAATGTTAACCAACTTGAGGCTTCTTTGCCTAGCTCTGTTTTATCTCTCTTGCAGGAATTTGATGATGTTTTTCCCGAGGAAATTCCAGATGGTTTGCCACCTATTCGAGGGATTGAGCATCAAATTGATTTTGTACCCGGCGCAACCATTCCAAACCGACCAGCCTATCGCAGTAATCCCGAGGAGACAAAGGAGCTTCAAAGGCAGGTTGATGAATTAATGAAAAAAGGGTATGTTCAGGAAAGCATGAGTCCTTGTGCTGTTCCAGTTATTTTGGTTCCTAAGAAGGACGGCTCATGGAGAATGTGTGTTGATTGCCGCGCTGTTAACAATATAACGGTAAAGTATCGACATCCTATTCCTCGCTTAGATGATATGCTAGATGAATTGCATGGTTCTTGTGTATTTTCTAAAGTTGATTTGAAAAGTGGATACCATCAGATTAGAATGAAAGAAGGTGATGAGTGGAAAACTGCGTTTAAAACAAAATATGGTTTGTATGAATGGTTAGTTATGCCTTTTGGGTTAACTAATGCTCCTAGTACTTTCATGAGATTAATGAACCATGTTTTGCGAGCTTTCATTGGACAATTCGTAGTTGTTTATTTTGATGATATTCTCATATATAGCAAAAACTTGGATGAACATGTAGTGCATTTAAAATCTGTCTTAGATGTACTCAGGAAAGAAAAGTTGTTTGCTAATCTGAAAAAGTGTACCTTTTGCACCAATAAACTTGTGTTTCTAGGATTTGTTGTTAGTGCACAGGGTATACAGGTTGATGAGGAGAAGGTAAGTGCAATTCAAGAGTGGCCGAGTCCCACGACTGTTGGTAATATAAGAAGTTTTCATGGACTTGCTAGTTTCTACCGACGGTTTGTGAAAGATTTTAGCTCATTGGCCGCACCGCTTACCGAAGTAATAAAAAAGAACGTTGGATTCAAGTGGGGAGAAGAACAAGAGAAGGCGTTTCAATTGATTAAGCACAAGCTGACCAACGCCCCTTTATTGTCTTTACCTAACTTTAATAAAACGTTTGAAATTGAATGTGATGCTTCAGGTATTGGTATAGGTGCAGTATTAATGCAGGAGGGACGACCAATTGCTTACTTCAGTGAGAAACTAAGTGGGGCAGCCTTAAACTACCCGACTTATGATAAAGAGCTGTATGCATTGGTTCGGGCTTTACAGACATGGCAACATTACTTGTGGCCTAAAGAATTCGTGATTCACACCGATCATGAGTCCTTAAAACACCTTAAAGGCCAACACAAGTTGAATAAGAGGCATGCACGATGGGTCGAATTCATTGAGACTTTTCCGTACGTTATTCGATATAAACAAGGTAAGGAGAACATCGTTGCTGATGCACTTTCTCGAAGGTACACTCTTCTATCTACTCTTGATGCTAAGATTCTTGGTTTTGAGCATATTAAAGATTTATATCCTTTAGATTGTGATTTTTGTGAAGATTATGTATCTTGTGAAAAGAGTGCCAGTGGTAAGTATTTTAGACATGAGGGTTTCTTGTTTCGAGACAATAAATTGTGTATACCAAATTGTTCCTTGCGAGATTTGCTGGTGAGAGAATCACATGGGGGAGGGCTAATGGGACACTTTGGGGTAGCTAAAACCTTAGCCGTTCTGCAAGAACACTTCTATTGGCCACACATGAAACGAGATGTTGAGAGACTTTGTGGTAGGTGTGTCACATGTAGGCAAGCGAAATCCCGAGTACAACCCCATGGCTTATATACACCACTTCCAATTCCTAGTGAACCTTGGATTGATATTTCAATGGATTTTGTATTAGGTTTGCCTAGGTCAAAAAGGGGAAGAGATTCCGTGTTTGTTGTCGTGGATAGATTTTCTAAAATGGCACATTTTATTCCATGTCACAAGACTGATGATGCTTCACATGTTGCAGATTTGTTCTTTAAAGAAATTGTTCGCTTACATGGCGTGCCTAGAACAATTGTTTCTGATAGGGATGCTAAGTTCTTAAGCTATTTCTGGAAGACCTTATGGGCTAAGTTAGGAACTAAGTTGTTGTTTTCAACTACTTGTCATCCTCAAACTGATGGTCAAACAGAAGTAGTAAATAGGACCTTATCTACCTTGTTGCGTGCAATTATCAAAAAGAACATTAAAACATGGGAAGAATGCTTACCGCATGTTGAGTTTGCTTATAATCGTTCTGTTCATTCTGCTACTAAATTTTCACCATTTGAGATTGTTTATGGTTTTAATCCTTTAACTCCTTTGGATTTATCACCATTACCAATGTCTGAGCATGTGAATTTAGATGGGAAAAGAAAAGTTGAACTTGTAAAGCAGATTCATGAGAAAGCAAAGGTCAACATTGAACTGCGAACGGAGCAATATGAAAAACAAGCCAATAAGGGCCGACGACAGATGGTCTTCGAACCTGGAGAATGGGTTTGGGTGCATATGCGCAAGGAGCGATTTCCGACCCAGAGGAAATCCAAGCTACTACCTAGAGGGGATGGTCCTTTTCAAGTCCTAGAACGCATCAATGATAATGCGTATAAGCTAGACTTGCCCGGTGAGTATAATGTAAGTGCTACATTCAATGTTTCTGATTTAAGTCCTTTTGATGCAGGTGATGACCTTGATTTGAGGACAAATCCTTTTCAAGAGGAGGGGAATGATGAAGACTTATCTAGCACAAGAGCATGGAATGCGGATCCAATCCAAGTTCCCGTTGGGCCGGTTACAAGAGCACGTACTAAGAAATTCAAAAATGCATTGAGTGGGCTAATTCAAGGGATTTGGGCTCAGGCATATTCATGGAGGCCCATGGAAGGAATGGACTTGCAAAAGGAGGGCCCAACCTTAGTGAATGTAATTCAAGTTAAGGAAGATGCAACTTGCTAATTCGAAGGGATAACTTTGGAAATTCATAACGTGTGAACGGTTAGGTTTCTAGAGACGTGTGAGTAGGACTTGTCAAAGTTCATGATCTTATCTTCAACTTTCAATTTGGAATCAGATCTATTGGAGGTCACACGAGGAAGATATGGTCGGTTATTTCAAAGTATCCAGAAGCTGTCTTACTTTGACAATTGTTGTCTTACTTTGACAATTGTGTTATCTTCATTTGATAATTGTGTTGCACGTTTTTATTGAGTTCAAAGCTTCCTAGTCAACAAATCACACCTTCCTTTACTTGCTTTCATTTCCCATGCTTGGAGGGTTGTTCCAAGACATTTCATTTTCTATTTAAACTCATTTGTAAGTCATTTTATGATAACCATTGATCAATTAATACAAAACTTGAGTGAAATTTCGTTTCACCTACTTGTTCTTGATAGAACTACTGAACTTATCAAAGGAAGGCTTCCTTTGTGGCGTTCTTGAGTGTTTATACTTCCGGGTTCGTGGATTGAGTATTCATCGGGTCTAGGAGGTTGAAGAATCTGATTTTTGGGAGTTCTTGGGTGTAAAACAAATTGAGTGTGGGTTTGGGGGTTATATAACCTTACGGGTTCACATCACCAACGGATGCCAATAATCAAACCAAAGAGAAATATCCTCCCCATTACCCACCCGAAACTGCATCAACCGCCGTACAAGACACCGAAGGCCTAGAATTTTCCTCCAACTCCACGAGCAATCCCCAGGGCACCTAACCTCCCACACATTCTTTCCCTTAAGCAGAGTAGATCTAACCCACGAGACCCAGACAGAAGACCTCAAATTGCTACAGATTGCCTTAACCTTTTCTTCATCAACCCCAATTCCTTTAGCACTAACAACAAAACCCAAAAATACCAACCTATCTGTGCAAAAGGTACACTTTTTAAAATTAGCAAACAACTTTTCGGTTCTTAAAACACCTAAAACAAGTTTTAAATGTTCAACATGCTCATCCAAGTTTTTGCTATAAATCAGAATGTCATCAAAGTAAACAACTACAAATCTTCCAATAAAAGCACGCAAAACATGGTTCATTAATCTCATGAAAGTACTTGGTGCATTAGTTAACCCAAAGGGCATAACTAACCACTCATATAACCCATATTTTGTTTTGAAAGCAGTTTTCCACTCATCACCTTCTTTCATCCTAATTTGATGATATCCACTTTTAAGATCAATTTTAGTGAAAACAATAGAACCATGCAATTCATCAAGCATATCATCTAATCTAGGAATAGGATGTCGATACTTTACAGTGATATTGTTGATGGCACGACAATCAACACACATCCTCCATGTTCCATCCTTCTTAGGCACAAGCAATACGGGAACCGCACAGGGACTCATACTCTCACGAACATACCCCTTCTCCATGAGCTCATCAACCTGCCTTTGAAGTTCCTTTGTCTCCTCGGGATTACTTCGGTATGCTGGTCTATTTGGAATTGGTGCTCCGGGGACAAAGTCAATTTGGTGTTCAATCCCCCTTATTGGTGGTAAACCAATAGGCATCTCTTCGGGAAACACTTCATCAAAGTCCTGCAAAAGTGAAACAACAACACTAGGCAAAGAAGAGTTAATTTCATTAGTACTAAAACAAGCCTCTTTGTACAAAAGTACAATCATTGGCTGGTTTGAAAACAAAGCCCTTTTGATCTCACTGTCTCTTGCATAAAAGCTCACTTGTTTTGTCTCTCTTTTTTTCTCTTCAACCTCTTTTTCTTTTGAACTCTCACTCTCATTTTTAACATCCCTATCATCTTTTAACCTCACTTGATCTTCATATACTTGTCTTGGGGTTAAAGGTACAAGGGTGATTGGCCTTTTATGGAGCACAAAGGAGTATCTATTAGTGTATCCATCATGAGTCACATGCCTATCAAACTGCCACGGTCTTCCCAAAAGGATATGACCCGCATTCATTGGTACCACATCACAAAGAACTTCATCTTTGTATTTGCCAATTGAAAATGACACCAACACCTGTTTATTCACCCTAACTTCCCCACTATCATTCAACCATTGTAGCTTATAAGGTTTTGGATGCTTCAAAGTTTTCAAATTCAATTTTTTTACCAAAGTAGTGCTCGCCACATTAATACAACTCCCTCCATCAATAATCACACTACATACCTTGTCATTAACATGGCAGCGGGTGTGAAAAATGTTTTCACGTTGTACCTCATCATCTTCCTTTGCTTGAGCACTAAGAGCTCGTCTTGCAACCAAAAGCTCTCCACCCACCGGATACTCAAAGTCACCGGCATCTGATGAAGACGTATGTAGCACAAAGGCGAGGCAACCTGCTGATTCGAAGGGATAACTTTGGAAATTCATAACGTGTGAACGGCTAGGTTTCTGGAGGCGTGTGAGTAGGTCTTTTCAAAGTTCATGATCTTATCTTCAACTTTGATGTTGGAATCAGATCCATTGGAGGCCACACGAGGAAGATTTAGTCGGTTATTTCAAAGTATCCAGAAGCTGTCTTACTTTGACAATTGTGTTATCTTCCTTTGACATTTGTATTGCACGTTTTTATTGAGTTCAAAGCTTCCTAGTCAAAAAAATCACACCATCCTTTACTTGTTTTCGTTTCCCATGCTTGGAAGGTTGTTCCAAGACATTTCATTTTCTATTTAAACTCATTTGTAAGTCATTTAATAGGCAGAGATGAATTTCAATATAGAAATGTGAGTTTAAGTCTCTCTTGGGTTCTTTGAAGAACCTACGAACTTATCAGATTACTCTGTGGCGTTCGTACCTTGACTTATCAATCAAGTTTTCCATCCTTGATTGTGGCGTCCTCCTAATACCAAGGTTCGCACCTTCTCTATAGGTGTTGGGTCGCGGTTTCCATCCTAAACCTGAAAGTAGAACGGTCCTAGGCAGTAGTAACATTGTTACGGGTTTCGTCATAAGTTGGCGGGGTTCGTATCATTTGGTATCAGAGCTGGTTTCGGGTTTCGTCACAAGTTGACGGGGTTCGTATCATTTGGTATCAGAGCCAAGGCTCTAGTCTCGGGTTTATTCTATCCTTATGTTTTTGTTTTCTATTCAAATCCATCGTATATTGTTGTTCGTTTGTAGTTCGTATCATTTGTTATCATTTCATGTGTAATTCGTATTGTTTCACATCAATAAGTGATGACGTTGATTTGAGGACAAATCCTTTTCAAGAGGAGGGGAATGATGAAGACGTATGTAGCACAAAGGCGAGGCAACCTGCTGATTCGAAGGGATAACTTTGGAAATTCATAACGTGTGAACGGCTAGGTTTCTGGAAGCGTGTGAGTAGGTCTTTTCAAAGTTCATGATCTTATCTTCAACTTTGATGTTGGAATCAGATCCATTGGAGGCCACACGAGGAAGATTTAGTCGGTTATTTCAAAGTATCCAGAAGCTGTCTTACTTTGACAATTGTGTTATCTTCCTTTGACATTTGTATTGCACGTTTTTATTGAGTTCAAAGCTTCCTAGTCAAAAAAATCACACCATCCTTTACTTGTTTTCGTTTCCCATGCTTGGAAGGTTGTTCCAAGACATTTCATTTTCTATTTAAACTCATTTGTAAGTCATTTAATAGGCAGAGATGAATTTCAATATAGAAATGTGAGTTTAAGTCTCTCTTGGGTTCTTTGAAGAACCTACGAACTTATCAGATTACTCTGTGGCGTTCGTACCTTGACTTATCAATCAAGTTTTCCATCCTTGATTGTGGCGTCCTCCTAATACCAAGGTTCGCACCTTCTCTATAGGTGTTGGGTCGCGGTTTCCATCCTAAACCTGAAAGTAGAACGGTCCTAGGCAGTAACATTGTTACGGGTTTCGTCATAAGTTGGCGGGGTTCGTATCAGCATCCTCCAATGGTGGCATGGACTCACCATCAGATTCACCCTCTGATTCGATACCACCATCATCCTTCAAAACCATTACTCTCTTGTTTGGGCATTGTGATGCAATATGACCTGCTCCCAAACACTTAAAGCACTTAATGTCACGATTTCTAGTAGGTTGAGAATCTGGTTTACCTTGGTTTATTGTGCCTCCGGCCTTATGATCTCTGGAAGGTTCGGCCTTGGCCTTGAAACTAGGGTGGTCCTCCCTCTTACTCCAATTCGGTTTCCATGTTGATGAAGAACCCGAATTTTGCCCAACCCGTGTGGAACCCTTCCTCTTCAATTGTTGTTCCACTTTAATGGCCATGTGTACCATGTCAGTCAATTCAACATAATGCTGCAACTCCACTACATTTGCAATGTCTCGGTGTAGTCCATTGAGAAACCTAACCATAGTCGCCTCTCTGTCCTCCTGTACATCAGCTCGAATCATGGCTATTTCCATCTCTTTGTAGTAGTCTTCAACACACTTGGACCCCTGAGTAAGAGTTTGCAATTTTTGAAACAAACCCCTATAATAGTGACTTGGAATGAATCTCCTCCTCATAACAGTCTTCATCTCCTCCCATGTCTCAATTTGATGCAGTTTCGGGTGGGTAATGGGGAGGATATTTCTCTTTGGTTTGATTATTGGCATCCGTTGGGTCCTTTGGTGGAGGTGTTTGGGCGACGGATTATTTATGATTCTGGTTTTGGTCTTCATGCTAGGGTGGCGGATGTTGTTCAGGGGAGGGATTGGGCTTGGCCTCGTTCCCTGACCGGGAATTGGATGGACATTATCAGTAGTATCCCTGCTTCCTTCAGGCCTAATAACTCTCAAGCTGATACTTTGTGTTAGGTTGAGGACTCTCGGGGGGCTTTCTCTATTCGTAATGCTTGGGAGGCTCTTCGGTCCTGGCAGCTAGCGATGGATTGGTTTAGATCCGTTTGGCATTCTAAATCAATTCCTAGACATGCTTTCATCTTCTGGTTGGCCATTAGGGGTGCTCTTTCTACTCAGGATAAGCTTCTTGTTTATGGCTTGATTCCAGCTATTCGTTGTGTGTTTTGTGGAGGGAGTTGTGAGGATGTCCCTCATCTCTTTTTTGATTGTTCTTATTCTTGCGAGGTTTGGTTTGCTCTTTTAAGGAAGTGCAGATTACCTCTGCGTGCTCGGAGCTGGGAGGATACTATTCTTTGGTGTTGCCATTTCCGCGGTCGGCAACTTCGTGGGTGGGTGGTGCGTATTATGCTTGCGGCTGCTGTCTATGCTATTTGGCGTGAGCGGAATGCTAGGATGCATGGCGAGTTACCTAAACCTGTTACCATGGTTGTTCGTTCTATTGTCAGAGATGTTTGTATGCGGCTTAATTCCTTATCTGGTGTGATGCCTTCTCCTACTAATAGGTGGCTCCACCAGTCTTGGGGTTTATCTGATTCTATTTTTTTGTAATTCGCTTGTTTTGCCTTTTATGGGGTTTGGTGGGTTCTTTTGGCTGTACCCTATGACAGGTTTTGTGCTTAGCTTTTATTGCTCTGCTGTTTTTTGAGTTTCGGTTGGTAGGGGGCCTGTCCCTTGTCTGACCTTGTGATCTTCTCGCTGGGGTATGCCCCTTTGCTTTTGTTTTGTCTCTTTGGTTAATATACTTACATTATCCAAAAAAAAAGGTCTTTCTCCATTCCGTCTCCTACTCACAATCAGTTGATCCCACCAAACAATAGCATAATCGGTGAATTCTATGGCTGCCAATTTCACCTTCTTCATTTCGGAATATTCATGGCAGTCAAACACCAGCTCTATTCTTTTCTCCCACTCCAAATAAGCTTCAGGATCAGTTTTACCTTGGAAGGTTGGAATCTTCACCTTTATACTACCCAAATTATTATCAACCCTCTCTACATTCCTTTCTCCTCTGTTCCCATACCTATCTTCTCTGATATGAACCCCGTCGATTGTATCAAGATTGAAGCCAATATTCGTTCTAACCTCTGGTTCGGATGGAAACCGCGACCCAACACCTATATCGAGATGTGAACCTTGGTATAAAGGAGGACGCCACAATCAAGGATGAAATACTCGATTGATAAGTCAAGGAGGAACGCCACAGAGAATTCTGATAAGTTCCAGTGAGTTCTCAAAGAACAAAGAGAAAACCTCTCTCAAATTTCATTCAAAATCAATAATTGCCTTTCTTACATCCATCAATATCCTTATATAATGAAACCCTAAAACAAAGGAAAGAAAACAAGATAGCCATTAAGGCCTTACAAATAGAAAACTAGAATGGTCATAATTGCCTTACAAATGGACCCAAACTAAAACAAACAACTATTAAATCAAGCCCAAACCGAAATTATGCCAAGCTTTCTCTTATTCAGCCCACTCAATTTGCCTTGATGATGTTAATCAAGCCTTGGTCTTCATGTGGGTTCATCTTGGGCTTTAATAATTCAGAATCAGCCCATGTATCTTGAATTAGGCCATTGAGTGCTTCTTTGAATCTCTTAGCCCTTGCCCTTGTTATTGGCCCAATCGGAACATGCAATGGATCCCTTGGTGCAGCTCCCTTATTCTCATCATTCTCTATTCCCATACCTATCTTCTCTATCCCCATACCTAACTCCTCTACCTCCCATTCCACGCCTAAATCTCCCCGCACCCACACTGGACATGCGATCATCCTCCTCTATGTCATTATCATCCCCGTAGTAATCATGAACTTCTTCTCTAACCGGAACCCTCTCTCTCCTACGTGCTTGGGGAACGGGTGGTGGCTGTTCCGCACGTGTATTTTCTACCCGATCTAATCGTTCATGAATCGGTTCCATTTCAGCCCTTAACAATCTCCCCATCTCCCTCATCAATGCTTCCATTATAAACTTTGTATCTACCTTTCCCAACACCTCATCCGAAGCACTTTCTTTAGACATATTTGCTGCAAAGAAAACGTTAGTAAAAAATAAATAAATAAATAAATAAATAAAAGAAGCTCCTCACTTCACTCCCTCACGTGTTTCCCTCAAACAATAGTTCACTCAGTTCCACTCCTGTTTCACACAATATATTCGGCTTTTACCCTTAGTATGTCCTCACCTCTCTTGCCTTTTTCCACTCGTAATAATTGTTTTCTCAAAAGTTCTTTTCAAATTAACCAAACAATAATCAGGATTTCTTAGCCACGTTCACACGAAACAAAAATTCTTAGGTTCACAGGAAACGAATCACAACGAAACTGATATTTTTTTTTTTTTTTTTTTATAATCACTGCACGAATCAAGAAGAGAAATAACAATAGTTGATATATATTCAACTACACGATCGGCCAAAAAATAAAATTTTGTACTCGCCATGGTAACAGGTTTAGGTAACTTGCCATGCATCCTAGCATTCCGCTCACGCCAAATAGCATAGACAGCAGCCGCAAGCATAATACGCACCACCCACCCACGAAGTTGCCGACCGCGGAAATGGCAACACCAAAGAATAGTATCCTCCCAGCTCCGAGCACGTAGAGGTAATCTGCACTTCCTTAAAAGAGCAAACCAAAACAGAGATGAGGGACATCCTCACAACTCCCTCCACAAAACACACAACGAATAGCCGGAATCAAGCCATAAATAAGAAGCTTATCCTGAGTAGAAAGAGCACCCCTAATGGCCAACCAGAAGATGAAAGCATGTCTAGGAATTGATTTAGAATGCCAAACGGACCTAAACCAATCCACCGCTGGCTGCCGGGACCGAAGAGCCTCCCAAGCATTACGAATAGAGAAAGCCCCCCGAGAGTCCTCAACCCAACACAAAGTATCACCTTGAGAGTTATTAGACCTGAAGGAAGCAGGGATACCACTGATAATGTCCATCCAATTCCCGGTCAGGGAACGAGGCCAAGCCCAATCCCTTCCCTGAACAACATCCGCCACCCTAGCATGAAGACCAAGACCAGAATCATAAATAATCCGTCGCCCAAACACCTCCACCAAAGGACCCAACGGATGCCAATAATCAAACCAAAGAGAAATATCCTCCCCATTACCCACCCGAAACTGCATCAACCGCCGCACAAGACACCGAAGGCCTAGAATTTTCCTCCAACTCCACGAGCAATCCCCAGGGCACCTAACCTCCCACACATTCTTTCCCTTAAGCAGAGTAGATCTAACCCACGAGACCCAGATAGAAGACCTCAAATTGCTACAGACAGCCCACAAATGCTTACTTATGGCAGCTTTATTCCAACACTCAACGCTCTTAATACCGAGACCACCCTCTTCCTTTGGTAAACACACCGAAGACCATGCAACCTTGGCCCCACCTTTACCTAAATCTGAACCCTTCCAAAGAAAACTACGCAAAGTAGTTTCAACCTTAATCACCACTGACTTAGGCAAGATAAAAATGGAGGACCAATACACCTGTATAGAGAACAATACAGATTGAATGAGCTGAAGCCTCCCTGCGAAAGAAAGAACCCTACTAGTCCAACTCTTAACTCTCGCTACAATCCTGTCGACAAGAACCCTACAATCCACTGCCATAAGCTTAGTAGAAATCAGAGGAACCCCAAGATATCTGACAGGTAATACCCCTTCCTGAAAACCAAGAATCCCAAGTAACTCTTGCTTAGTCTCAGAAGACACACCAGCCACAAAAAGATTGCTCTTGTTAGGATTAGGAATCAACCCAGAAAGAGCTTGGAACTGACCAAGGACAACATTAACTGCAGCAACTGACTCCCTCTCTGCCCTACAGAAAACCATAAGATCATCCGCAAAGCATAAATGCGAAATACCAATCTTCCCACACCGCCAATGGTACGCAAACTGACTCTCCTGCTCCATAATACGCATCAACCCCGAGAAGACCTCCATAGCCAGCACAAATAAATAAGGGGACATAGGATCCCCCTGCCTCAATCCTTAGTCTTCGTAGTGTGGTTTGGAGGAAGATGTGCTATCAAGTTGGTAATGGTGTGGGAGTTTCTCTTTGGCATGATTTTTGAAATCCTTTAGGTCCCCTTGTGGAGGTTTTTGGAGAGATAATTATCTATGATTCTGAGTTAAGGGCTCGAGCTATAGTTGTAGATATTATTCAAGGGCAATCTTGGTCTTGGACGCATTCTCAGTCAGTGGATTGGATTGAGATTATTTGTAACACTCCTGATACGCTGAAGCCTAATGCTTCTTCAGATGATAAGTTGCTTTGGGTGGATGATTCTCGGGGCATATTTTCAATTCGTAATGCTTGGGACTCTATTCGGTTTAGGCTTCTGGTGGTTGACTGGTATAGGATAGTTTGGCATCCAAAAGCCATTCCTAGGCATTCTTTTATCCTTTGGTTGGCTATTCGAGGTGCTCTCGTTACTCAAGATAAGCTTCTAACATATGGATCTGTCACTACTATCGGATGTGTTTTATGTGGTGGAGGGGGTGAGGATATTCCTCATCTTTTCTTTGATTGCCCATTTTCTGCTCATATTTGGTCGACTATTCTTAGTCGCTGCAACTTGTCTGCTCGAGTTCGGAGTTGGGAGGGCACGATTAGATGGTCTTGTCGCTTCCATGGAAAATCTCTTTGGGACTGGGTGTTTCGCATTATGTTGGCTGCTGCGGTATATGCGATTTGGCGTGAGAGGAACTCGCGAATGCATGGTGTTTCTCCAACGCCTGAGTCTAGAATAGTATCTGATATTGTTGGTGAGGTCTGTAATTGCATTAATTCTTTGCATGGTGTTGTGGATTCTTATGTTCATCGGAGGCTCCAATATGACGATTTTCTAGTTTGTTGTGTTTGTTTTGTTTTTTTGTACGAGCTTCAGTAGAGGTCTGTCCCTAATTGTCTTTTGTTTATTTTTTAGGGTTGGTAGGGGTTTGTCCCTTATCCGTACCTTTGTTTCTTTTGGGGTATGCTCCTATGCTTTTGTCTTGTTCTATTTTGGATTAATATATTTACTTTATCCAAAAAATGTATTCCAGCAGAGTTAGCAACTTGCTGAGCAGAGATTTCAGCAGCAAGAGCTGCCACGAGCAAATTAGAAGTGCAAATCGGCCAATTGGCTAAAGCCTTGCAAAATAGAGCGCCAGAAAAGTTCCCCAGTCAGCCAGAGCAAGCAAAGGCGATTACCGTGCTCCGAAGTTGTAAGACAGTAGATAATAGGATTTGGGGTGAACTTTCTGATCCTTCAGTTTTTTATGCAGGTACAAGTGCAGATCCTCGAGTGAGTAGAGAGAAAGAAGTGGTCACACCCGAAAAAATTCCACTTCTTCATAAATCTTCAACCCCATATGTGCCTCCAGTTCCATTTCCGAGTCGTCTTCAGAAGAACAAGAATGACAACGCTTTTACGGAGATTTACGATGTGTTGTCATTGGTGCATGTCAACTTGCCACTGCTAGAGATGATTTAGAATATGCCTGCCTATGCGAAGTTCTTCAAAGAACTTAACACTAGAAAGAGGAAGTATGAGCATAATGAAAAAGAGATGATTTCTGAGACAGTGAGCCTTTTTTTTGGATAATGTAAGTATATTAACCAAAGAGACAAAACAAAAGTAAAGGGGCATACCCCAGCGAGAAGATCACAAGGTCAGACAAGGGACAGGCCCCCTACCAACCGAAACTCAAAAAACAGCAAAGCAATAAAAGCTAAGCACAAACCCTGTCATAGGGTACAGCCAAAAGAACCCACCAAACCCCATAAAAGGCAAAACAAGCGAATTACAAAAAAATAGAATCAGATAAACCCCAAGACTGGTGGAGCCACCTATTAGTAGGAGAAGGCATCACACCAGATAAGGAATTAAGCCGCATACAAACATCTCTGACAATAGAACGAACAACCATGGTAACAGGTTTAGGTAACTCGCCATGCATCCTAGCATTCCGCTCACGCCAAATAGCATAGACAGCAGCCGCAAGCATAATACGCACCACCCACCCACGAAGTTGCCGACCGCGGAAATGGCAACACCAAAGAATAGTATCCTCCCAGCTCCGAGCACGTAGAGGTAATCTGCACTTCCTTAAAAGAGCAAACCAAAACAGAGATGAGGGACATCCTCACAACTCCCTCCACAAAACACACAACGAATAGCCGGAATCAAGCCATAAATAAGAAGCTTATCCTGAGTAGAAAGAGCACCCCTAATGGCCAACCAGAAGATGAAAGCATGTCTAGGAATTGATTTAGAATGCCAAACGGACCTAAACCAATCCACCGCTGGCTGCCGGGACCGAAGAGCCTCCCAAGCATTACGAATAGAGAAAGCCCCCCGAGAGTCCTCAACCCAACACAAAGTATCACCTTGAGAGTTATTAGACCTGAAGGAAGCAGGGATACCACTGATAATGTCCATCCAATTCCCGGTCAGGGAACGAGGCCAAGCCCAATCCCTTCCCTGAACAACATCCGCCACCCTAGCATGAAGACCAAGACCAGAATCATAAATAATCCGTCGCCCAAACACCTCCACCAAAGGACCCAACGGATGCCAATAATCAAACCAAAGAGAAATATCCTCCCCATTACCCACCCGAAACTGCATCAACCGCCGCACAAGACACCGAAGGCCTAGAATTTTCCTCCAACTCCACGAGCAATCCCCAGGGCACCTAACCTCCCACACATTCTTTCCCTTAAGCAGAGTAGATCTAACCCACGAGACCCAGATAGAAGACCTCAAATTGCTACAGACAGCCCACAAATGCTTACTTATGGCAACTTTATTCCAACACTCAACGCTCTTAATACCGAGACCACCCTCTTCCTTTGGTAAACACACCGAAGACCATGCAACCTTGGCCCCACCTTTACCTAAATCTGAACCCTTCCAAAGAAAACTACGCAAAGTAGTTTCAACCTTAATCACCACTGACTTAGGCAAGATAAAAATGGAGGACCAATACACCTGTATAGAGAACAATACAGATTGAATGAGCTGAAGCCTCCCTGCGAAAGAAAGAACCCTACTAGTCCAACTCTTAACTCTCGCTACAATCCTGTCGACAAGAACCCTACAATCCACTGCCATAAGCTTAGTAGAAATCAGAGGAACCCCAAGATATCTGACAGGTAATACCCCTTCCTGAAAACCAAGAATCCCAAGTAACTCTTGCTTAGTCTCAGAAGACACACCAGCCACAAAAAGATTGCTCTTGTTAGGATTAGGAATCAACCCAGAAAGAGCTTGGAACTGACCAAGGACAACATTAACTGCAGCAACTAACTCCCTCTCTGCCCTACAGAAAACCATAAGATCATCCGCAAAGCATAAATGCGAAATACCAATCTTCCCACACCGCCAATGGTACGCAAACTGACTCTCCTGCTCCATAATACGCATCAACCCCGAGAAGACCTCCATAGCCAGCACAAATAAATAAGGGGACATAGGATCCCCCTGCCTCAATCCTTAGTCTTCGTAGTGTGGTTTGGAGGAAGATGTGCTATCAAGTTGGTAATGGTGTGGGAGTTTCTCTTTGGCATGATTTTTGAAATCCTTTAGGTCCCCTTGTGGAGGTTTTTGGAGAGATAATTATCTATGATTCTGAGTTAAGGGCTCGAGCTATAGTTGTAGATATTATTCAAGGGCAATCTTGGTCTTGGACGCATTCTCAGTCAGTGGATTGGATTGAGATTATTTGTAACACTCCTGATACGCTGAAGCCTAATGCTTCTTCAGATGATAAGTTGCTTTGGGTGGATGATTCTCGGGGCATATTTTCAATTCGTAATGCTTGGGACTCTATTCGGTTTAGGCTTCTGGTGGTTGACTGGTATAGGATAGTTTGGCATCCAAAAGCCATTCCTAGGCATTCTTTTATCCTTTGGTTGGCTATTCGAGGTGCTCTCGTTACTCAAGATAAGCTTCTAACATATGGATCTGTCACTACTATCGGATGTGTTTTATGTGGTGGAGGGGGTGAGGATATTCCTCATCTTTTCTTTGATTGCCCATTTTCTGCTCATATTTGGTCGACTATTCTTAGTCGCTGCAACTTGTCTGCTCGAGTTCGGAGTTGGGAGGGCACGATTAGATGGTCTTGTCGCTTCCATGGAAAATCTCTTTGGGACTGGGTGTTTCGCATTATGTTGGCTGCTGCGGTATATGAGATTTGGCGTGAGAGGAACTCGCGAATGCATGGTGTTTCTCCAACGCCTGAGTCTAGAATAGTATCTGATATTGTTGGTGAGGTCTTTTTTTTTTGGATAATGTAAGTATATTAACCAAAGAGACAAAACAAAAGCAAAGGGGCATACCCCAGCGAGAAGATCACAATGGTCAGACAAGGGACAGGGCCCCTACCAACCGAAACTCAAAAAACAGCAAAGCAATAAAAGCTAAGCACAAACCCTGTCATAGGGTACAACCAAAAGAACCCACCAAACCCCATAAAAGGCAGAACAAGCGAATTACAAAAAAATAGAATCAGATAAACCCCAAGACTGGTGGAGCCACCTATTAGTAGGAGAAGGCATCACACCAGATAAGGAATTAAGCCGCATACAAACATCTCTGACAATAGAACGAACAACCATGGTAACAGGTTTAGGTAACTCGCCATGCATCCTAGCATTCCGCTCACGCCAAATAGCATAGACAGCAGCCGCAAGCATAATACGCACCACCCACCCACGAAGTTGCCGACCGCGGAAATGGCAAGACCAAAGAATAGTATCCTCCCAGCTCCGAGCACGCAGAGGTAATCTGCACTTCCTTAAAAGAGCAAACCAAACCTCGCAAGAATAAGAACAATCAAAGAAGAGATGAGGGACATCCTCACAACTCCCTCCACAAAACACACAACGAATAGTCGGAATCAAGCCATAAATAAGAAGCTTATCCTGAGTAGAAAGAGCACCCCTAATGGCCAACCAGAAGATGAAAGCATGTCTAGGAATTGATTTAGAATGCCAAACGGATCTAAACCAATCCACCGCTAGCTGCCGGGACCGAAGAGCCTCCCAAGCATTACGAATAGAGAAAGCCCCCCGAGAGTCCTCAACCCAACACAAAGTATCAGCTTGAGAGTTATTAGGCCTGAAGGAAGCAGGGATACCACTGATAATGTCCATCCAATTCCCGGTCAGGGAACGAGGCCAAGCCCAATCCCTCCCCCGAACAACATCGGCCACCCTAGCATGAAGACCAAAACCAGAATCATAAATAATCCGTCGCCCAAACACCTCCACCAAAGGACCCAACGGATGCCAATAATCAAACCAAAGAGAAATATCCTCCCCATTACCCACCCGAAACTGCATCAACCGCCGTACAAGACACCGAAGGCCTAGAATTTTCCTCCAACTCCACGAGCAATCCCCAGGGCACCTAACCTCCCACACATTCTTTCCCTTAAGCAGAGTAGATCTAACCCACGAGACCCAGACAGAAGACCTCAAATTGCTACAGACAGCCCATAAATGCTTACTTATGGCAGCTTTATTCCAACACTCAACGCTCTTAATACCGAGACCACCCTCTTCCTTTGGTAAACACACCGAAGACCATGCAACCTTTGCCCCACCTTTACCTAAATCTGAGCCCTTCCAAAGAAAACTACGCAAAGTAGTTTCAACCTTAATCACCACTGACTTAGGCAAGATAAAAATGGAGGACCAATACACCTGAATCGAGAACAATACAGATTGAATGAGCTGAAGCCTCCCTGCAAAAGAAAGAACCCTACTAGTCCAACTCTTAACTCTCGCTACAATCCTGTCGACAAGAACCCTACAATCCACTGCCGTAAGCTTAGTAGAAATCAGAGGAACCCCAAGATATCTGACAGGTAATACCCCTTCCTGAAAACCAAGAATCCCAAGTAACTCTTGCTTAGTCTCAGAAGACACACCAGCCACAAAAAGATTGCTCTTGCTAGGATTAGGAATCAACCCAGAAAGAGCTTGGAACTGACCAAGGACAACATTAACCGCAGCAACTGACTCCCTCTCTGCCCTACAGAAAACCATAAGATCATCCGCAAAGCATAAATGCGAAATACCAATCTTCCCACACCGCCAATGGTACGCAAACTGACTCTCCTTCTCCATAATACGCATCAACCCCGAGAAAACCTCCATAGCCAGCACAAATAAATAAGGGGATATAGGATCCCCCTGCCTCAAACCTCGGCTACTAGTAAAGAAACCATTCAACTCGCCATTGATAGAAATAGAGAAACGGGGAGTGGAAATGCACTCAGAAATCCAAGCTATCATCTGCTCTGGGAAGCCTAAAATCTGTAAAATAGCCACTAAGAAATCCCACCGCACAGAATCATAGGCTTTCATTAAATCTACCTTCAGCGCACACCTAGGATGACCCCCATCACGATGATAGTTCCTTAACAATTCCTGCGACAGTAATATATTATCACTAATCCTCCTACCAGCAACGAAGGCCGACTGAAAAGGACTAACAACATCAGGCAGTACCATCTGAACACGATTCGCAATAATTTTGGCAATGCATTTGTAGATAGTGTTACAACACGAAATAGGCCTAAAATCCCCAACCGTAGAAGGATTAGGAACCTTAGGAATAAGAGCAACCACAGTAGCATTCACTTGCTTGAGCAATCTCCCGGAGCTAAAAAATGAACGAATAGCACGAAGAAAATCATCACCAACAACAGACCAAGCTTTCTTGAAGAAAGTAGCATTATACCCATCCGGACCAGGAGCTTTATTATGTTTTAAAGAGAACAAAATTGCCTTAATTTCAACATCACTAACCTCTCTACCCAAGGTAGCACACTGATCACCAGAAATACGCTTCGGGAGAGCCCGCCTCACTAAATCAAGGTCAATCCTAGGGCATCCAGCAGGCTGTCTCAGGAGTGTCTCAAAGAAGTTCACCACCGTTGATTTAACTTCACTAGGCTCCTCCACACGATTACCATGCTCATCGGTAAGAGATAATACCTTACTCCTACTACATCTTTGTCTCATGGATCGAAAAAAGAACTTAGAATTCCTATCTCCCAAATTAATCCACTGAACTCGGGACTTTTGTCTCAAAAAACTCTCCTCATCTCTACTCAAGTCACCATAAAGCTTCACCAACCGAGACTCCTCCTCATGTAAAGAAGCGTTCGTAGGCTGCCTCTGAATATCCCATTGCACAGACTCCAAATCGTGTTTAGCTTGCTGTACCCTAGAAGACAAGTCAGAATAACACTCCCTATTAAGTTTCTTAAGCTCTACTTTCAATCTTTTTAGCTTCTTACATAGCTGAAACATAGGAGACCCATCCACCCTGTCCGCCCAAACCCGATCCACCAAGGATAAAAAATCTGGGTGATCCGCCCAGAAATCAAAAAACTTAAAAGGTACCCGTCGCCGAGGGAGGTCCACAATCTTAACAATCATAGGAGAGTGATCAGAAACACTAGAAGGAAGAAAATACGCCTCTGAACCACGAAAGGAAATATCCCAATTCAAGTTGACCAAAGCTCGATCTAACTTTCGAAGAATAGGATCAACCGTACGATGATTAGACCAAGTATAGAAGCACCCATTAAATCGCAGATCATCCAACCCAGACTCAGCTAAACAATTAGGAAAGTCATCTTTCCAATGAGGCCAAGAATTGGAGCCTCCAACACTCTCAACCGAAGACTTAATAGCATTGAAGTCACCCATCACAATCCAAGCACTATTCTCCCATTCCACTCCGCGCGCCACTAAATCAGCCCACAACGCCTCCCTACGAACATTACAATTATCACCGTACACTATCGATATCATACACTCCCAAGTTGAATCAACAGAAGAAACTCTACAATGGATAACTTGTTCAGAAGATCCGACAACCAAAACAGTAACATCGAACGGATTCCAACAAACCCAAATCCTCCCCAAAGAGGAAAAGTTATAATTGCACTCCACCTTCCAAGACCGGTCAATGGTCTTAAGAATAACATTTTTATTTTTCTCCAGAACTTTCGTTTCCACTAAACCACACAAAGACAATTTCTCATCTTTAATCAAATTGCGAACCTCTCTTTGCTTCAAAGGGTCATTAAGACCCCTAATATTCCAGCACCCAAAAATCATAATTAATATACAAAGATAAGAAGAATCCCCCACAAATCTATCTCCACTTACCCCCCTTAGGGGAGGAGTGCTTCTTATTCTTCTTACCCTTACTACTGGAACCTTTCTTCTTCTTTTTCTTTTTCAGAGAATCCTTAACCTTTGAAGCCAAAGCATTGCGAGGAGGGCTAGAATCACTACCATCCTCACCATGACCAGTCTCATCATTACCACAAATAGCCCCTCCATCATCACAAAGAGCATCCCTCTCATCAACATAACCATTAGCCCCCTCCTTACAAAGAACAGCCCCTGCATCACAAACAGTGTCCAAAATTGCTATAGGAGTGCCCTCTTCCATTACTTCCAAATTCAGAGAATGATCATTGCCCTCCATTGGTACTAAATTAAGATGATTATCAACATTTTCTACAAGCGGAACACTAGCACTATTCCCCATAGTAGATAATTCTCCACCCTTGTTCTTTTTTTTAACCTCAACCCAAACCGGTCGTTTAGGCCCCAACGAGTCTTCGTGCCTCTTCTTCATATCATGAACATCAACCCCTCCATTTCCGGTAACCATATTCACATTGTCACCCAAATCTTGAACGCTTTGTTTACATATACCCGGCGCATGCCCAAACACCTTACAAATATTACACCTAGAAGGAAGCCACTCATAAACAGCATAGATAGTTTTCCACTCCCCATTAGCACATTGAATATCAAACTCATTAATGACATCCTTCGAAGCATCAATCTCAACACACACACGAGCATAGCTAAGACGTTTCCTAGCTAATGTAATGTGATCGGCATGCAATGGAATGCCCAAAGCACTAACTACAAAACTCAGGCCCTTAGAAGTCCAATATTCAAATGGAAGATTGTAAAGTTTAACCCATACAGGAATATTGCGTAACTCATCTTTAGACAAGGATAAACTAGGCTGCCACCGTTTAAGAACAAGCAATTTATTCACTATATGCCATGGACCTTTTTCAAGAACTTCACAAGCATGGTCAAGACTATCAAACTTGAAAATAAAGAACCCTTGTTCTGAAGATAAAACTTCTTTAAGGCCAAACCTACCCCAAATTTTATGAACTACTGAATTCACTACGGGGAAAGGAATTCTCTTATCCACAAAGTACCCTATCAAGGAAGTTCTCCATTCTTCACTTCCCTCAATAGCTACCTCAACCGGAGGGCTAACTTTAATTCTTCCATTTTCTTCAGTTGGTTTAAAATATTGTAAGGATTCAAAGGTAGAAGATCGTACCTCACAAGCAATAGGAGAAGAATTCTGGACAGCCTTCGCATAAGATGGTTTCAGCCCTTGATCATGCGTGGAAGGTGTTGAAAATGGTCCAAGATCAGCCCCTCCTTGTCCAAAGTTACCAAGACCCGAAATTGAACCCAAAGCACTCGATTTCGGCCCAATTACGCCCACATCAGACCCAAAATGCAAGTTACCAAGCTTTTCCTTTCTATGATCATCTCTTGCAAGCCCAACTCCACCATAATTCGAAGGTGATTTAATAACATTAATCCTTGGCCCATCTAATTTTGTGGAATCAGTCCCATTAGCTCCAATACCCGAAATTGAGCCCAAAGCACCAAAGTTTGACTCTATTACCCCCATTCCTTGATGACTAGTATTATTTAGTGAAGGAAAGTCATCACCAACCACCTTCCTTTGACAATTTTGGCTATTAAGGTCAATACTAGCCACCTTATTTTGAAAAGCTTGTCCATAAGAACCATTCATCATTTGAATTAATTGCCCATTGCACATGATCTCATTCAACAAGTCTTCACTCTTTTCATTAATGTCAACCATAGCTTTCTTCTTGTCCAATCCCGAAATTGTTGAGAGACAACCAGCCTTCACATGGTTTTCACCCAAAACCAGATTTCTACCTTCACCCAAAACCAGATTTTCATCTTCTTCATCATGCAACACCCCATGAAGAACATCATCATGCTTGGATTCAATCCCATTTACACAACCAACAGCTCCATGCCTATCATGTGTTGTTTTATTTGATTGCAATCCCGAAACAGTAGCAAAACAACCATCCTTTGAGCAATTCTCACCCAAATTCGGACTTCTTCCTTCTACAGCACCAATACCATGAGGCAAATTCGAAGGAACAAGTTTTGTAGACACGCAACACCCGGAAACATCCTTAATATCACCATCTATCAGCCCCAAAATAGAATGAGTTGTTGAAGACAAGTTGGATCCCGAATTTGCCTCCTTACGTTGAATCTCCATATTCTGATCAAAACCGTGATCCTTCTTGTTTTCAAGCAGTCCCGAGGCATATATTCCATTTGAGATCAGAGAAGAAACATGGTCTCCATCCTTCTTCACACCACCAGCAGTAGAAATTCGGGTTTGATCTACCAAAACCCTACCCTTCTTCATTCCAATGGACATTAAAGAAGAAACATGGTATTCACCATTCTTCACACCACCAGCAGCTAATGAATCACCAACCATGACACCAACCAACACACCAAGAAGAAAGATAGCAGTCACAAACCAACAATAAGAAAAAAAACACAACACAAACTCACAACAAACAAAGCACCATTGGAGTTGTTGGTGAGGTCTGTAATTGCATTAATTCTTTGCATGGTGTTGTGGATTCTTATGTTCATCGGAGGCTCCAATATGACGATTTTCTAGTTTGTTGTGTTTGTTTTGTTTTTTTGTACGAGCTTCAGTAGAGGTCTGTCCCTAATTGTCTTTTGTTTATTTTTTAGGGTTGGTAGGGGTTTGTCCCTTATCCGTACCTTTGTTTCTTTTGGGGTATGCTCCTATGCTTTTGTCTTGTTCTATTTTGGATTAATATATTTACTTTATCCAAAAAATGTATTCCAGCAGAGTTAGCAACTTGCTGAGCAGAGATTTCAGCAGCAAGAGCTGCCACGAGCAAATTAGAAGTGCAAATCGGCCAATTGGCTAAAGCCTTGCAAAATAGAGCGCCAGAAAAGTTCCCCAGTCAGCCAGAGCAAGCAAAGGCGATTACCGTGCTCCGAAGTTGTAAGACAGTAGATAATAGGATTTGGGGTGAACTTTCTGATCCTTCAGTTTTTTATGCAGGTACAAGTGCAGATCCTCGAGTGAGTAGAGAGAAAGAAGTGGTCACACCCGAAAAAATTCCACTTCTTCATAAATCTTCAACCCCATATGTGCCTCCAGTTCCATTTCCGAGTCGTCTTCAGAAGAACAAGAATGACAACGCTTTTACGGAGATTTACGATGTGTTGTCATTGGTGCATGTCAACTTGCCACTGCTAGAGATGATTTAGAAGATGCCTGCCTATGCGAAGTTCTTCAAAGAACTTAACACTAGAAAGAGGAAGTATGAGCATAATGAAAAAGAGATGATTTCTGAGACAGTGAGCCTTTTTTTTGGATAATGTAAGTATATTAACCAAAGAGACAAAACAAAAGCAAAGGGGCATACCCCAGCGAGAAGATCACAAGGTCAGACAAGGGACAGGCCCCCTACCAACCGAAACTCAAAAAACAGCAAAGCAATAAAAGCTAAGCACAAACCCTGTCATAGGGTACAGCCAAAAGAACCCACCAAACCCCATAAAAGACAAAACAAGCGAATTACAAAAAAATAGAATCAGATAAACCCCAAGACTGGTGGAGCCACCTATTAGTAGGAGAAGGCATCACACCAGATAGGGAATTAAGACGCATACAAACATCTCTGACAATGGAACGAACAACCATGGTAACAGGTTTAGGTAACTCGCCATGCATCCTAGCATTCCGCTCACGCCAAATAGCATAGACAGCAGCCGCAAGCATAATACGCACCACCCACCCACGAAGTTGCCGACCGCGGAAATGGCAAGACCAAAGAATAGTAGCCTCCCAGCTCCGAGCACGCAGAGGTAATCTGCACTTCTTTAAAAGAGCAAACCAAACCTCGCAAGAATAAGAACAATAAAAAAAAAGATGAGGGACATCCTCACAACTCCCTCCACAAAACACACAACGAATAACCGGAATCAAGCCATAAATAAGAAGCTTATCCTGAATAGAAAGAGCACCCCTAATGGCCAACCAGAAGATGAAAGCATGTCTAGGAATTGATTTAGAATGCCAAACGGACCTAAACCAATCCACCGCTGGTTGCCGGGACCGAAGAGCCTCCCAAGCATTACGAATAGAGAAAGCCCCCCGAGAGTCTTCAACCCAACACAAAGTATCAGCTTGAGAGTTATTAGGCCTGAAGGAATAAGGGATACCACTGATAATGTCCATCCAATTCCCGGTCAGGGAACGAGGCCAAGCCCAATCCCTCCCCTGAACAACATCCTCCACCCTAGCATGAAGACCAAAACCAGAATCATAAATAATCCGTCGCCCAAACACCTCCACCAAAGGACCCAACGGATGCCAATAATCAAACCAAAGGGAAATATCCTACCCATTACCCACCCGAAACTGCATTAACCGCCGCAGAAGACACCGAAGGCCCAGAATTTTCTTCCAACTCCACGAGCAATCCCCAGGGCACCTAACCTCCCACACATTCTTTCCTTTAAGCAGAGTAGATCTAACCCACGAGACCCAGACAGAAGACCTCAAATTGCTACAGACAGCCCACAAAAGCTTACTTATGGCAGGCTTATTCCAACACTCAACACTCTTAATACCGAGTCCACCCTCTTAATTCCAACACTCAGAAGACACACCAGCCACAAAAAGATTGCTCTTGCTAGGATTAGGAATCAACCCAGAAAGAGCTTGGAACTGACCAAGGACAACATTAACTGCAGCAACTGACTCCCTCTCTGCCCTACAGAAAACCATAAGATCATCCGCAAAGCATAAATGCGAAATACCAATCTTCCCACATCGCCAATGGTACGCAAACTGACCATCCTGCTCCATAATACGCATCAACCCCGAGAAGACCTCCATAGCAGCACAAATAAATAAGGGGACATAGGATCCCTCTGCCTCAAACCTCGGCCACTAGCAAAGAAACCATTCAACTCGCCATTGATAGAAATCGAGAAACGGGGAGTGGAAATGCACTCAGAAATCCAAGTTATCATCTGTTCTGGGAAGCCTAAAATTTGTAAAATAGCCACTAAGAAATCCCACCGCACAGAATCATAGGCTTTCATTAAATCTACCTTCAGCGCACACCTAGGATGACCCCCATCACGATGATAGTTCCTTAACAATTCCTGCGACAGTAATATAATATCACTAATCCTCCTACCAGCAACGAAGGCCGACTGAAAAGGACTAACAACATCAGGCAGCACCATCTGAACACGATTCGCAATAATTTTGGCAATGCATTTATAGATAGTGTTACAACACGAAATAGGCCTAAAATCCCCAACCTCAGAAGGATTAGGAACCTTAGGAATAAGAGCAACCATAGTAGCATTCACTTGATTGAGCAATCTCCCGGAGCTAAAAAATGAACGAATAGCACGAAGAAAATCATCACCAACAACAGACCAAGCTTTCTTGAAGAAAGTAGCATTATACCCATCTGGACCAGGAGCTTTATTATCTTTTAAAGAGAACAAAACTGCCTTAATTTCAACATCACTAACCTCTCTACCTAAGGTAGCACACTGATCACTAGAAATACGCTTCGGGAGAGCCCGCCTCACTAAATCAAGGTCAATCCTAGGGTATCCAGCAGGCTGTCTCAGAAGTGTCTCAAAGAAGTTCACCACCATTGATTTAACTTCACTAGGCTCCTCCACGCGATTACCATGCTCATCGGTAAGAGATAATACCTTACTCCTACTACATCTTTGTCTCATCGATCGAAAAAAGAACTTAGAATTCCTATCTCTCAAATTAATCCACTGAACCTGGGATTTTTGTCTCAAAAAACTCTCCTCATCTCTACTCAAATCACCATAAAGCTTCAGCAATCGAGACTCCTCCCCATGTAAAGAAATGTTCGTAGGCTGCCTCTGAATATCCCATTGCACAGACTCTAAATCATGCTTAGCTTGCTGCACCCTAGAAGACAAGTCAGAATAACACTCCCTATTAAGTTTCTTAAGCTCCACTTTCAATCTTTTTAGCTTCTTACATAGCTGAAACATAGGAAACCCATCTACCCTTTCCGCCCAAACTCGATCTACCAAGGATAAAAAATTCTGGATGATCCGCCCAGAAATCAAAAAACTTAAAAGGCACCCGTCGCCGAGGGAGATCCACAATCTTAACAATCATAGGAGAGTGATCAGAAACACTGGAAGGAAGAAAATGCGCCTCTGAACCTCGAAATAAAATATCCCACTTCAAATTGACCAAAGCTCGATCTAACTTTCGAAGAATAGGATCAACCTTACGATGATTAGACCATGTATAGAAAGCACCCATTAAATCGCAGATCATCCAACCCAGACTCAGCTAAATAATTAGAAAAATCATCTTTCCAATGTGGCCAAGAATTGGATCCTCCAACACTCTCAACCAAACACTTAATAGCATTAAAGTCACCCATCACAATCCAAGCACTATTCTCCCATTCCACTCCGCGCGCCACTAAATCAGCCCACAACGCCTCCCTACGAACATTACAATTGTCACCGTACACAATCGATATCATACACTCCCAAGTAGAATCAACAGAAGAAACTCTACAATGGATAACTCGTTCAGAAGATCCGACAACCAAAACAGTAACATCGAACGGATTCCAACAAACCCAAATCCTCCCCAAAGAGGAAAAATTATAATTGCACTCCACCTTCCAAGACCGGTCAATGGTCTTAAGAATAATATTTTTATTTTTCTCCAGAACTTTCGTTTCCACTAAACCACACAAAGACAATTTCTCATCTTTAATCAAATTGCGAACCTCTCTTTGCTTCAAAGGGTCATTAAGACCCCTAATATTCCAGCACCCAAAAATCATAATAAATATACAAAGATAAGAAGAAACCCCCACAAATCTATCTCCACTTAGCCCCCTTAGGGGAGGGGTGCTTCTTATTCTTCTTACCCTTACTACTAGAACCTTTCTTCTTCTTTTTCTTTTCCAGAGAATCCTTAACTTTTAAAGCCAAAGCATTACGAGGAGGACTAGAATCACTATCATCCTCACCATGACCAGCCTCATGCTTATCACAAAGAGCATCCCCATCATCACAAAGAGCATCCCTGTCATCAACATAACCATTAGCCCCATCCTTACAAAGAACAGCCCCTGCATCACAAACAGTGTCCAGAATTGCTAAAGGAGTACCCTCTTCCGTTACTTCCAAATTCAGAGTATGGTCATTGTCCTCCATTGGCACTAAATTGAGATGATTATCAACATTTTCCACAAGCGGAACACTTGATATGAGCCTCGTGGATTGTAACAAGATTGATACCAAAGTTCGTTCTAACCTCTGGTTCGGATGGAAACCGCGATCCAACACCTATATCGAGACTTGAACCTTGGTATAAAGGAGGACGCCACAATCAAGGATGAAATACTCGATTGATAAGTCAAGGAGGAACGCCACAGAGAATTCTGATAAGTTCCAGTTAGTTCTCAAAGAACAAAGAGAAAACTCTCTCTATTTTCATTCAAAATCGAAAAGTGCCATTCTTACATCCATTAATATCCTTATATAATGAAACCCTAAAACAAAGGAAAGGAAACAAGCTAGCCATTAAGGCCTTACAAATAGAAAACTAGAATGGCCATAATTGCCTTACAAATGGACCAAAACTAAAACAAACAACTATTAAATCAAGCCCAAACCGAAATTATGCCAAGCTTTCTCTTATTCGGCCCACTCAATTGCCTTAATGATGTTAATCAAGCCTTGGTCTTCATGTGGGTTCATCTTGGGCTTTAATAATTCAGAATCAGCCCATGTGTCTTGAATTAGGCCATTGAGTGCTTCTTTGAATCTCTTAGCCCTTGCCCTTGTTATTGGCCCAACCGGAACACGCAATGGATCCCTTGGTGCAGCTCCCTTATTCTCATCAACACTAGCACTGTTCCCCATAGTAGATAATTCTCGACCCTTGTTTTTTTTTTTAACCTCAACCCAAACCGGTCGTTTAGGCCCCAACGAGTCTTCGTGCCTCTTCTTCATATCATGAACATCAACCCCTCTATTTCCTGTAACCAGATTCATATTGTTACCCAAATCTTGAACATTTGGTTTACATATACCCGACGCATGCCCAAACACCTTACAAATATTACACCTAGAAGGAAGCCACTCATAAACAGTATAAATAGTTTTTCACTCCCCATTAGCACATTAAATATCAAACTCATTAATTACATCCTTCGAAGCATCAACCTCAACACACACACGAGCAAAGCTAAGACGTTTCCTAGCTAATGTAATGTGATCGGCATGTAATGGAATGCCCAAAGCACTAACTACAAAACTCAGACCCTTAGAAGTCCAATATTCAAAAGGTAGATTATAAAGTTTAACCCATACAGGAATATTGCGTAACTCATCTTTAGACAAGGATAAACTAGGCTGCCACCTTTTGATACGAACCCCGCCAACTTGTGACGAAACCCGTAACAATGTTACTGCCTAGGACCGTTCTACTTTCAGGTTTAGGATGTCACAGGCCTCCCGAAGCCTAGCCGTTCACACGTTATGAATTTTCAAAGTTATCCCTTCGAATCAGCAGGTTGCCTCGCCTTTTTGCTAGATAAGTCTTCATCATTCCCCTCCTCTTGAAAAGGATTTGTCCTCAAATCAAGGTCATCACTTATTGATGTGAAACAATACGAATTACACTTGAAATGATAACGAATGATACGAACTACAAACGAACAACAATATACGATGGATTTGAATAGAAAACAAAAACATAAGGATAGAATAAACCCGAGACTAGAGCCTTGGCTTCATCATCGGCTGCTTCTCATCTTTCTTCCAATGATTTGGTCTCCAAGCTGATGAACTAGAATTTTGGCTTGGACGTGTATTACCCCTTCTTTTGAGCTGGTTCTCTATTTTTATTGCCATGTGAACCATGTCCTCCAACTCCACATAATGTTGCAATTCCACCACATTGATAATTTCACGATTCAAACCAGCCAAGAACCTAGACATTGTTGCTTCCCGATCCTCCTCTATATTTGCTCGAATCATAGCGACCTCCATCTCCTTATAATATTCCTCCACACTTCGGTTGCCTTGTCGAAGACTTTGCAACTTGTTGTATAGCTCCCGGTAGTAGTAGCTCGGGACGAATCGCTTCCTCATCACTGCTTTCATCTCCTCCCACGTCTCTATTGGACGCTCCCTATTTCTCCTCCTGTTCATCACCAATTGATCCCACCAAACAATAGCATATTCAGAAAATTCAATGGCAGCAAGTTTTACCTTCTTATTCTCGGAATAATTGTGGCAATCGAACACTAGCTCCACCTTCTTTTCCCATTCGAGATAAACCTCCGGATCATTTTTCTCTTGAAACGATGGAATCTTCATTTTGATACTACCCAAGTTATTATCTTCACGATTCCTAACTACCCCATTTTGACCCCGAAATCCTCTTCTCGGTACTCCTTCATGCCTACCTCCTCTAGGCCTATTTCTACCCATTTCCACTTCAGATTCGAAATCATCATCATCCCCACTTCTAAGCTCACGTTCTCTCTCAGATAGATCTCCGAAAACACCACGCCTATTTTGTCTACCTAAGTTCAAAGGCTGTTCCCTTTGTATACGAGCTATAACCTCATCTTGTTGATCCATCCTATCTCTAATATCCCCAAAAACCACGTTCATTCGCTCGAATTTTTATGCTAGAGCGAGTGATGTTAGAAGAGCGATGTTGTCCAACAAACCCATACTTATACTTATGTATAAGGAAGAATGTTTAAATGTTAACCAACTTGAGGCTTCTTTGCCTAGCTCTGTTTTATCTCTCTTGCAGGAATTTGATGATGTTTTTCCCGAGGAAATTCCAGATGGTTTGCCACCTATTCGAGGGATTGAGCATCAAATTGATTTTGTACCCGGCGCAACCATTCCAAACCGACCAGCCTATCGCAGTAATCCTGAGGAGACAAAGGAGCTTCAAAGGCAGGTTGATGAATTAATGAAAAAAGGGTATGTTCAGGAAAGCATGAGTCCTTGTGCTGTTCCAGTTATTTTGGTTCCTAAGAAGGACGGCTCATGGAGAATGTGTGTTGATTGCCGAGCTGTTAACAATATAACGGTAAAGTATCGACATCCTATTCCTCGCTTAGATGATATGCTAGATGAATTGCATGGTTCTTGTGTATTTTCTAAAGTTGATTTGAAAAGTGGATACCATCAGATTAGAATGAAAGAAGGTGATGAGTGGAAAACTGCGTTTAAAACAAAATATGGTTTGTATGAATGGTTAGTTATGCCTTTTGGGTTAACTAATGCTCCTAGTACTTTCATGAGATTAATGAACCATGTTTTACGAGCTTTCATTGGACAATTCGTAGTTGTTTATTTTGATGATATTCTCATATATAGCAAAAACTTGGATGAACATGTAGTGCATTTAAAATCTGTCTTAAATGTACTCAGGAAAGGAAAGTTGTTTGCTAATCTGAAAAAGTGTACCTTTTGCACCAATAAACTTGTGTTTCTAGGATTTGTTGTTAGTGCACAGGGTATACAGGTTGATGAGGAGAAGGTATGTGCAATTCAAGAGTGGCCGAGTCCCACAACTATAGGTAATATAAGAAGTTTTCATGGACTTGCTAGTTTCTACCGACGGTTTGTGAAAGATTTTAGCTCATTGGCCGCACCGCTTATCGAAGTAATAAAAAAGAACGTTGGATTCAAGTGGGGAGAAGAACAAGAGAAGGCGTTTCAATTGATTAAGCAAAAGCTGACCAACGCCCCTTTATTGTCTTTACCTAACTTTAATAAAACGTTTGAAATTGAATGTGATGCTTCAGGTATTGGTATAGGTGCAGTATTAATGCAGGAGGGACGACCAATTGCTTACTTCAGTGAGAAACTAAGTGGGGCAGCCTTAAACTACCCGACTTATGATAAAGAGCTGTATGCATTGGTTCGGGCTTTACAGACATGGCAACATTACTTGTGGCCTAAAGAATTCGTGATTCACACCGATCATGAGTCCTTAAAACACCTTAAAGGCCAACATAAGTTGAATAAGAGGCATGCACGATGGGTCGAATTCATTGAGACTTTTCCGTACGTTATTCGATATAAACAAGGTAAGGAGAACATCGTTGCTGATGCACTTTCTCGAAGGTACACTCTTCTATCTACTCTTGATGCTAAGATTCTTGGTTGCATATTAAAGATTTATATCCTTTAGATTGTGATTTTTGTGAAGATTATGTATCTTGTGAAAAGAGTGCCAGTGGTAAGTATTTTAGACATGAGGGTTTCTTGTTTCGAGACAATAAATTGTGTATACCAAATTGTTCCTTGCGAGATTTGCTGGTGAGAGAATCACATGGGGGAGGGCTAATGGGACACTTTGGGGTAGCTAAAACCTTAGCCGTTTTGCAAGAACACTTCTATTGGCCACACATGAAACGAGATGTTGAGAGACTTTGTGGTAGATGTGTCACATGTAGGCAAGCGAAATCCCGAGTACAACCCCATGGCTTATATACACCACTTCCAATTCCTAGTGAACCTTGGATTGATATTTCAATGGATTTTGTATTAGGTTTGCCTAAGTCAAAAAGGGGAAGAGATTCCGTGTTTGTTGTCGTGGATAGATTTTCTAAAATGGCACATTTTATTCCATGTCACAAGACTGATGATGCTTCACATGTTGCATATTTGTTCTTTAAAGAAATTGTTCGCTTACATGGCGTGCCTAGAACAATTGTTTCTGATAGGGATGCTAAGTTCTTAAGTTATTTCTGGAAGACCTTATGGGCTAAGTTAGGAACTAAGTTGTTGTTTTCAACTACTTGTCATCCTCAAACTGATGGTCAAACAGAAGTAGTAAATAGGACCTTATCTACCTTGTTGCGTGCAATTATAAAAAAAGAACATTAAAACATGGGAAGAATGCTTACCGCATGTTGAGTTTGCTTATAATCGTTCTGTTCATTCTGCTACTAATTTTTCACCATTTGAGATTGTTTATGGTTTTAATCCTTTAACTCCTTTGGATTTATCACCATTACCAATGTCTGAGCATGTGAATTTAGATGGGAAAAGAAAAGCTGAACTTGTAAAGCAGATTCATGAGAAAGCAAAGGTCAACATTGAACGGCGAACGGAGCAATATGAAAAACAAGCCAATAAGGGCCGACGACAGATGGTCTTCGAACCTGGAGAATGGGTTTGGGTGCATATGCGCAAGGAGCGCTTTCCGACCCAGAGGAAATCCAAGCTACTACCTAGAGGGGATGGTCCTTTTCAAGTCCTAGAACGCATCAATGATAATGCGTATAAGCTAGACTTGCCCGGTGAGTATAATGTAAGTGCTACATTCAATGTTTCTGATTTAACTCCTTTTGATGCAGGTGATGACCCTGATTTGAGGACAAATCCTTTTCAAGAGGAGGGGAATGATGAAGACTTATCTAGCACAAGGGCATGGAATGCGGATCCAATCCAAGTTCCCGTTGGGCCGGTTACAAGAGCACGTGCTAAGAAATTCAAAAATGCATTGAGTGGGCTAATTCAAGGGATTTGGGTTCAGGCATATTCATGGAGGCCCATGGAAGGAATGGACTTGCAAAAGGAGGGCCCAACCTTAGTGATGTAATTCAAGTTAAGGAAGATGCAACTTGCTAATTCGAAGGGATAACTTTGGAAATTCATAACGTGTGAACGGTTAGGTTTCTAGAGACTTGTGAGTAGGACTTTTCAAATTTCATGATCTTATCTTCAATTTTCAATTTGGAATCAGATCCAGTGGAGGTCACACGAGGAAGATATGGTCGGTTATTTCAAAGTATCCAGAAGCTGTCTTACTTTGACAATTGTTGTCTTACTTTGACAATTGTGTTATATTCCTTTGGCATTTGTATTGCACGTTTTTATTGAGTTCAAAGCTTCCTAGTCAACAAATCACACCTTCCTTTACTTGTTTTCGTTTCCCATGCTTGGAGGGTTGTTCCAAGACATTTCATTTTCTATTTAAACTCATTTGTAAGTCATTTTATGGCACCATTGATCATTAATACAAAAACTGAGTGAAATTTCGTTTCACCTACTTGTTCTTGATAGAACTACTGAACTTATCAAAGGAAGGCTTCCTTTGTGGCGTTCTTGAGTGTTTATACTTTCGGGTTCGTGGATTGAGTATTCATCGGGTCTAGAAGGTTGAAGAATCTGATTTTTGGGAGTTCTTGGGTGTAAAACAAATTGAGTGTGGGTTTGGGGATTATATAACCTTACGGGTTCACATCATTTGGTATCAGTGCTGGTTACGGGTTTCGTCACAAGTTGATGGGGTTCGTATCATTTGGTATTAGAGATGGTTACGGGTTTCATCACAAGTTGGTGGGGTTCGTATCATTTGGTATCAGAGCTGGTTACGAGTTTCGTCACAAGTTGACGGGGTTCGTATCATTTGGTATCAGAGCCAAGGCTCTAGTCTCGGGTTTATTCTATCCTTATGTTTTTGTTTTCTATTCAAATCCATCGTATACTGTTGTTCGTTTGTAGTTCGTATCATTCGTTATCATTTCATGTGTAATTCATATTGTTTCACATCAATAAGTGATGATCTTGATTTGAGGACAAATCCTTTTCAAGAGGAGGGGAATGATGAAGACTTATCTAGCAAAAAGGCGAGGCAACCTGCTGATTCGAAGGGATAACTTTGAAAATTCATAACTTGTGAACGGCTAGGCTTCGGGAGGCCTGTGAGTAGGTCTTTTCAAAGTTCATGATCTTATCTTCAACTGTGATACTGGAATCAGATACATTGGAGGCCACACGGGGAAGATATGGTTGGTTATTTCAAAATATCCAGAAGCTGTCTTACTTTGACAATTGTTGTCTTACTTTGACAATTGTGTTCTCTTCCTTTGATAATTGTGTTGCACGTTTTTATTGAGTTCAAAGCTTCCTAGTCAACAAAATCACACCATCCTTTACTTGTTTTCGTTTCCCATGCTTGGAGGGTTGTTCCAAGACATTTCATTTTCTATTTAAACTCATTTGTAAGTCATTTAATAGGCAGAGATGAATTTCAATATAGAAATGTGAGTTTAAGTCTCTATTGGGTTCTTTGAAGAACCTACGAACTTATCAGATTACTCTGTGGCATTCGTACCTTGACTTATCAATCAAGTTTGCCATCCTTGATTGTGGCGTCCTCCTAATACCAAGGTTCGCACCTCCTCTATAGGTGTTGGGTCGCGGTTTTCCATCCTAAACCTGAAAGTAGAACGGTCCTAGGCAGTAACATTGTTACGGGTTTCGTCACAAGTTGGCGGGGTTCGTATCATTTGGTATCAGAGCTGGTTACGGGTTTCGTCACAAGTTGATGGGGTTCGTATCATTTGGTATCAGAGATGGTTACGGGTTTCATCACAAGTTGGTGGGGTTCGTATCATTTGGTATTAGAGCTGGTTACGAGTTTCGTCACAAGTTGACGGGGTTTGTATCATTTGGTATCAGAGCCAAGGCTCTAGTCTCGGGTTTATTCTATCCTTATGTTTTTGTTTTCTATTCAAATCCATCGTATATTGTTGTTCATTTGTATTTCGTATCATTCGTTATCATTTCATGTGTAATTCGTATTGTTTCACATCAATAAGTGATGACCTTGATTTGAGGACAAATCCTTTTCAAGAGGAGGGGAATGATGTAGCACAAAGGCGAGGCAACCTGCTGATTCGAAAGGATAACTTTGGAAATTCATAACGTGTGAAAGGCTAGGTTTCTGGAGGCGTGTGAGTACATCTTTTCAAATTTCATGATCTTATCTTCAACGTTGATGTTGAAATCAGATCCATTGGAGACCACATGAGGAAGCATTGGTCGGTTATTTCAAAGTATCCAGAAGCTGTCTTACTTTGACAATTGTGTTATCTTCCTTTGACATTTGTATTGCACGTTGTTATTGAGTTCAAACCTTTCTAGTCAACAAAATCACACCTTGCTTTACTTATTTTCGTTTCCCATGCTTGGAGGGTTGTTCCAAGACATTTCATTTTTTATTTAAACTCATTTGTAAGTCATTTAATAGGCAGAGATGAATTTCAATATAGAAATGTGAGTTTAAGTCTCTCTTGGGTTCCTTGAAGAACCTACGAACTTATCAGATTACTCTGTGGCGTTCGTACCTTGACTTATCAATCAAGTTTGCCATCCTTGATTGTGGCGTCCTCCTAATACCAAGGTTCGCACCTTCTCTATAGGTGTTGGGTCACGGTTTCCATCCTAAACCTGAAAGTAGAACGGTCCTAGGCAGTAACATTGTTACGGGTTTCATCACAAGTTGGCGGGGTTCGTATCATTTGGTATCAGAGACTGGTTTCGGGTTTCGTCACAAGTTGACGGGGTTTGTATCACCTTTTAAGAACAAGCAATTTATTCACTATATGCCATGGACCTTTTTCAAGAACTTCACAAGCATGGTCAAGACTATCAAACTTGAAAATAAAGAACCCTTGTTTCGAAGATAAAACTTCTTTAAGACCAAACCTACCCCAAATTTTATGAACTACTGAATTCACTACGGGGAAAGGAATTCGCTTATCCACAAAGTACCCTATCAAGGAAGTTCTCCATTCTTCACTTCCCTCAATAGCTACCTCAACCGGAGGGCTAACTTTAATTCTTCCATTTTCTTCAGTAGGTTTAAAATATTGTAAGGATTCAAAGGTAGAAGATCGTACCTCACAAGTAATAAGAGAAGAATTCTGGACAGCCTTAGTATAAGATGGTTTCAGCCCTTGATCATGCATGGAAGAAGGTGTTGAAAATGGTCCAAGATCAGCCCCTCCTTGTCCAAAGCTACCAAGACCCGAAATTGAGCCCAAAGACTCGATTTCGGCCCAATTACACCCACATCAAACCCAAAATGCAAGTTACCAAGCTTTTCCTTTCTATTATCATCTCTTGCAAGCCCAAATCCACCATAATTCGAAGGAGATTCAATAATATTACTCCTTGGCCCATCTAATTTTGTAGAATCAGCCCCATTAGCTCCAATTTCGTGCCCAACATTACCAATACCCGAAATTGAACCCAAAGCACCACATTTTGACTCTATTACCCCCATTCCTTGCTGAATACTTTTATTTAGTGAAGGAAGGTCATCAACAACCACCTTCCTTTGACAATTTTGGCCATTAATGTCAATATTAGCATCCTTATGTTGAAAAATCCGCCCATGAGAATCATCCATCCTTTGAATTATTTGCCCATTGCACATGTCTCCAACCACCATTTGAAAATTTTGTCCATTATGATCTCTATGCAACACCTCATTCAATAAGTCTTCACCCTTTTCACCAATGTCAACCACACCTTTCTTCTTGTCCAATACCGAAATAGTTGAAAGACAACGAACCTTAACACAATTTTCACCCAAAACCAAATTTCTACATTCACCCAAAACTAGATTTGCATCTTCCTCAACATGCAACACCCCATGAAGAACATCACCTTGCTTGCCTTCAATCCCATTTGCACAACCAACAGCTCCATTTGCAAGCTTTCCATCACTCAAATTCGCCAACCCACCATGTCTTGTACTATCAACCAGATTTATATCAAACACAACTTGATCTTGCACATCCAACTTGCTACAATTTGAAAGAGACACACCAGCTCTTTCTCTACCTTTGGAAACATGTTCTCCATCCTTCTTTACACCATCAACAAGAGATGATCTACCATGACAGCCCATCACTAGCCCTTTATGACAACCCTTTATTTCATTAGACATTAAAGAAGAAACAATGTCTCCACTCTTCATTCCACCCTTCTTTACATCACCAGCAGCTAATGAACCACCAACCATGGCTTCAACCAATATAACAAGAAGAAGATGATGATCACAACCCAACAATAAAGACAAAACGCAGCTCAAAATCACAAGCAAAATCAGTCACAAGATTGGCCAAAGTAGAATCATCCACCATGGCAAACAAGCAAACCAGAACTGCGCAGAAAATAAGGGAAAACGGACCAGCAAAATAATACTAAAAGAGAGGGAGATGAGCTCGTGATCACCAGAGGAAGATGAAGATCATAAACCCAACCAAAAGGAAAAACGCAGCTCAAGAACACAAGTAATAACACTCATAAGATTGGTAAAGAAAAAACAAAAACGGACCAGCAAACCTAAAACTAAAGGAAAACGAAATTTGAGCTTGTAATCATCAAAGAAAACAATGATAATCACAAAGAGAGAATAGAAAAATCGAGAAGAATACTAAGAAAATTCTAGAGAGAAGGTAGAGCATTTTCTCTCACTAAGGTTGACAAAAAATTTGGACCCATCTCTTACATCTCCCATCACCCTAAACATACGTTCAAATTGTTGCTGCATTGCTTGAATCACTTGATCGTTTGAGGAAGAACTCACTTCTTTATCTTTGTTAGACATGTTTAAAACCTGAAAAAAAAAAAATTAGAACAACCTCACAAACACTCCCTCACGTGTTTCACTCAAAGAATTGATTCACACCACTCATGTTTCACACAATAAATTGGCTTTTCTCGATGCTAATCTCACCACTCTTGCCTTTTACCTCTCTTGTTTTGTTCTTTGGATTCTTAGACTAACTAAGGTCCTTAAACAAACAATTCAGATTCTGATGGAATAAAAATTGGGCAGGTCTAAGAAACAAACAAAAGGTAGGCTGATTTAAAGTGGTTTACACAAAACTTAACGCAAGCAAAGATTAGAACAGAAATATCAATTTCTATGCCAACAATAATTCTGTTTGTTTTTAGTTAAGAATGCAATATTTAAATACTTCCCAAACCGAAACAAGAAATCGTATGAACAAAGAAAAATTTCTGGAATTTTGCTAGAATTCCTTGAATCCGCAATGCTTTTCTTTTTTTTTTTCTTTTTTTGTTTTGTTTTGTTTTTTTTTTTTTGCGGAAAACAAAGAAGAATGGAAATAACCTCAAGTAGCACAGCAATTAAGATAAAAAAAAGAAAAACAATTATAGATATGGTGTTAAACAGAGGAGCAAATAAATGGATACGCAAACCTCAAACTTGAGCCAAGCTCTAATACCAAATGATGGAAATCATTAACTTAGCAACCATACACCCCAATAGCTAAATAGCTATGATACATATGGAATGCAAATTAACACCCTCCAACTAGTTGAAACAAACCCGACCGTTCAAGATTGATGTAAGAGAAACTATTCTAATCACTTTATCAATGGAATGATGATAAATAATAATTAGAACAGCACTTTGATTTCCCAAAACGCCACAAACTATGAAGTTTGATAAGTTTAATAGAAAACAAAGATTTTAAGGGTTTTGAACGCCACAAGCTGAATAAGCTTGATAAGTTCCAAAGTTCATGTAAGAACTTAAAAACAAAACACTCACAAAATGCTCAATATGTTTATATTCCTCCAATCTGTCCTTATAAAGAAAATCAGCCTTGTTTATATAGAACATAGGTCAACAAAGAACATTCTCAAAAAACTGATCCTGAAGCTTATCTAGAGTGGGAGAAAATGCTCTGACTTCTCTCTAGAATTTCTTTGAGTGTTCGTCTCAATTTTCTATTCTCTCTTCGTGATTATTACCTTTGATGATTACGAGCTCAATTTTCATTTTCTTTAGTTTTAGGTTTGCTGATCCTTTTTCTTTAATTTATTAGAAGTTTTAGTTTGTTTTTACTGCTATGGATGATTTTAATGTGGCCAATCTTGGTGGTTTTAAGGCTAATTCGAGCTGCAACTTGTCTTCAACCAATAGAATGAAGGGATGTAGGGTTTTGGTAGATCAAACCCGAAATCCTACTGCTGGTGGTGTGAAGAAGGATGGAGACCATTTTTTTTGGATAATGTAAGTATATTAACCAAAGAGACAAAACAAAAGCAAAGGGGCATACCCCAGCGAGAAGATCACAAGGTCAGACAAGGGACATGCCCCCTACCAATCGAAACTCAAAAAACAACAAAGCAGAAAAAGCTAAGCACAAACCCTGGCATAGGGTGCAGCCAAAAGAAACCAACAGACCGACATCAAAAGGGACAAACCCCCTAAAAGGCAAAACAAGCGAATTACAAAAAAATAGAATCAGATAAATCCCAAGACTGTTGGAGCCACCTATTAGTAGGAGAAGGCACCACACCAGATAAGGAATTAAGACGCATACAAACATCTTTAACAATGGAACGAACAACCACGAAAACAGGTTTAGGTAACTCGCCATGCATCCTAGCATTCCGCTCGCGCCAAATAGCATAGACAGCAGCCGCAAGCATAATACGCACCACCCACCCACGAAGATGCCGACCGTGGAAATGGCAAGACCAAAGAATAGTAGCCTCCCAGCTCCGAGCACGAAGAGATAATCTGCACTTCCTTAAAAGAGCAAAACCTCGCAAGAATAAGAACAATAAAAAAAGAGATGAGGGACATCCTCACAACTCCCTCCACAAAACACACAACGAATAGCCGAAATCAAGCCATAAACAAGAAGCTTATCTTGAGTAGAAAGAGCACCCCTAATGGCCAGCCAGAAGATGAAAGCATGTCTAGGAATTGATTTAGAATGCCAAACGGACCTAAACCAATCCACCGCTGGCTGCCGGGACCGAAGAGCCTCCCAAGCATTACGAATAGAGAAAGCCCCCCGAGAGTCCTCAACCCAACACAAAGTATCAGCTTGAGAGTTATTAAGCCTGAAGGAATCAGGGGTACCACTGATAATGTCCATCCAATTCCCGGTCAAGGAACGAGGCCAAGCCCAATCCCTCCCCTGAATAACATCTGCCACCCTAGCATGAAGACCAAAACCAGAATCATAAATAATCCGACGCCCAAACACCTTTACCAAAGGACCCAGCGGATGCCAATAATCAAACCAAAGGGAAATATCCTCCCCATTACCCACCCGAAACTGCATCAACCGCCGCACAAGACACCGAAGGCCCAGAATTTTCCTTCAACTCCACGAGCAATCCCCAGGGCACCTAACCTCCCACACATTCTTTCCCTTAAGCAGAGTAGATCTAACCCACGACACCCAAACAGAAGACCTCAAATTGCTACAGACAGCCCACAAATGCTTACTTATGGCAGCTTTATTCCAACACTCAACGCTCTTAATACCGAGTCCACCCTCTTCCTTCGGTAAACACACCATGTTTCTTCTGGTGGTGTGAAGAAGGATGGAGACCATGTTTCTTCTCTGATCTTAAATGGAATATATGCCTCGGGACTGCTTGAAAACAAGAAGGATCACGGTTTTGATCAGAATATGGAGATTCAACGTAAGGAGGCAAATTCGGGATCCAACTTGTCTTCAACAACTCATTCTATTTTGGGGCTAATAGATGGTGATATTAAGGATGTTTCCGGGTGTTGCGTGTCTACAAAACTTGTTCCTTCGAATTTACCTCATGGTATTGGTGCTGTAGAAGGAAGAAGTCCGAATTTGGGTGAGAATTGCTCAAAGGATGGTTGTTTTGCTACTGTTTCAGGATTGCAATCAAATAAAACAACACATGATAGGCATGGAGCTGTTGATTGTGTAAATGGGATTGAATCCAAGCATGATGATGTTCTTCATGGGGTGTTGCATGATGAGGAAGATGAAAATCTGGTTTTTGGTGAAGGTAGAAATCTGGTTTTGGGTGAAAACCATGTGAAGGCTGGTTGTCTCTCAACAATTTCGGGATTGGACAAGAAGAAAGCTATGGTTGACATTGATGAAAAGAGTGAAGACTTGTTGAATGAGATCATGTGCAATGGGCAATTAATTCAAATGATAAATGATTCTCATGGACAAGTTTTTCAAAATAAGGTGGCTAGTATTGACCTTAATAGCCAAAATTGTCAAAGGAAGGTGGTTGGTGATGACTTTCCTTCACTAAATAATACTAGTCAGCAAGGAATGGGGGTAATAGAGTCAAACTTTGGTGCTTTGGGCTCAATTTCGGGTATTGGAGCTAATGGGACTGATTCCACAAAATTAGATGGGCCAAGGATTAATGTTATTGAATCACCTTCGAATTATGGTGGATTTGGGCTTGCAAGAGATGATCATAGAAAGGAAAAGCTTGGTAACTTGCATTTTGGGTCTGATGTGGGCGTAATTGGGCCGAAATCGAGTGCTTTGGCTTCAATTTCGGGTCTTGGTAGCTTTGGACAAGGAGGGGCTGATCTTGGACCATTTTCAACACCTTCTTCCATGCATGATCAAGGGCTGAAACCATCTTATGCTAAGGCTGTCCAGAATTCTTCTCCTATTGCTTGTGAGGTACGATCTTCTACCTTTGAATCCTTACAATATTTTAAACCAATTGAAGAAAATGGAGGAATTAAAGTTAGCCCTTCGGTTGAGGTAGCTATTGAGGGAAGTGAAGAATGGAGAACTTCCTTGATAGGGTACTTTGTGGATAAGAAAATTCCTTTCCCCGTAGTGAATTCAGTAGTTCATAAAATTTGGGGTAGGTTTGGCCTTAAAGAAGTTTTATCTTCGGAACAAGGGTTCTTTATTTTCAAGTTTGATAGTCTTGACCATGCTTGTGAAGTTCTTGAAAAAGGTCCATGGCATATAGTGAATAAATTGCTTGTTCTTAAACGGTGGCAGCCTAGTTTATCCTTGTCTAAAGATGAGTTACGCAATATTCCTGTATGGGTTAAACTTTACAATCTTCCGTTTGAATATTGGACTTCTAAGGGCCTGAGTTTTGTAGTTAGTGCTTTGGGCATTCCATTGCATGCCGATCACATTACATTAGCTAGGAAACGTCTTAGCTATGCTCGTGTGTGTGTTGAGATTGATGCTTCGAAGGATGTCATTAATGAGTTTGATATTCAATGTGCTAATGGGGAGTGGAAAACTATTTATGCTGTTTATGAGTGGCTTCCTTCTAGGTGTAATATTTGTAAGGTGTTTGGGCATGCGCCGGGTATATGTAAACAAAGCGTTCAAGATTTGGGTGACAATGTGAATATGGTTACCGGAAATGGAGGGGTTGATGTTCATGATATGAAGAAGAGGCACGAAGACTCGTTGGGGCCTAAATGACCGGTTTGGGTTGAGGTTAAAAAAAAGAACAAGGGTGGAAAATTATCTACTATGGGGAATAGTGCTAGTGTTCCGCTTGTGGAAAATGTTGATAATCATCTTAATTTAGTACCAATGGAGGGCAATGACCATACTCTGAATTTGGAAGTAATGGAAGAGGGTACTCCTTTAGCAATTTTGGACACTGTTTGTGATGCAGGGGCTGTTCTTTGTAAGGATGGGGCTAATGGTTATGTTGATGACAGGGATGCTCTTTGTGATGATGGGGGTGCTATTTGTGGTAATGATGAGGCTGGTCATGGTGAGGATGGTAGTGATTCTAGCCCTCCTCGTAATGCTTTGGCTTCAAAAGTTAAGGATTCTCTGGAAAAGAAAAAGAAGAAGAAAGGTTCCAGTAGTAAGTGTAAGAAGAATAAGAAGCACTCCTCCCCTAAGGGGGGTAAGTGGAGATAGATTTGTGGGGGTTTCTTCTTATCTTTGTATATTTATTATGATTTTTGGGTGCTGGAATATTAGGGGTCTTAATGACCCTTTGAAGAAAAGAGAGGTTCGCAATTAGATTAAAGATGAGAAATTGTCTTTGTGTGGTTTAGTGGAAACGAAAGTTCTGGAGAAAAATAAAGATGTTATTCTTAAGACCATTGATCGGTCTTGGAAGATGGAGTGCAATTATAATTTTTCCTCTTTGGGGAGGATTTGGGTTTGTTGGAATCCGTTCGATGTTACTGTTTTGGTTGTCGGATCTTCTGAACAAGTTATCCATTGTAGAGTTTCTTCTGTTGATTCTACTTGGGAGTGTATGATTTCGATTGTGTACGGTGATAATTGTAATGTTCGTAGGGAGGCGTTGTGGGCTGATTTAGTGGCGCGCGGAGTGGAATGGGAGAATAGTGCGTGGATTGTGATGGGTGACTTTAATGCTATTAAGTCTTCGGTTGAGAGTGTTGGAGGCTCCAATTCTTGGCCTCATTGGAAAGATGACTTTTCTAATTGTTTAGCTGAGTCTGGGTTGGATGATCTGCGATTTAATGGGTGCTTCTATACTTGGTCTAATCATTGTACGGTTGATCCTATTCTTCGAAAGTTAGATCGAGCTTTGGTCAACTTGAATTGGGATATTTCCTTTCGAGGTTCAGAGGCGCATTTTCTTCCTTCTAGTGTTTCTGATCACTCTCCTATGATTGTTAAGATTGTGGATCTCCCTCGGCGACGGGTGCCTTTTAAGTTTTTTTATTTCTGGGCGGATCAGCCAGAATTTTTATCCTTGGTGGATCAGGTTTGGGCGGACAGGGTGGATGGGTCTCCTATGTTTCAGCTATGTAAGAAGCTAAAAAGATTGAAAGTAGAGCTTAAGAAACTTAATAGGGAGTGTTATTCTGACTTGTCTTCTAGGGTGCAGCAAGCTAAACATGATTTATCGTCTGTGCAATGGGATATTCTAAGTTCTTTTTTCGATCCATGAGACAAAGATGTAATAGGAGTAAGGTATTATCTCTTACCGATGAGCATGGTAATCGTGTGGAGGAGCCTAGTGAAGTTAAATCAACGGTGGTGAACTTCTTTGAGACACTTCTGAGACAGCCTGCTGGATGCCCTAGGATTGACCTTGATTTAGTGAAGCGGGCTCTCTCGAAGCGTATTTCTAGTGATCAGTGTGCTACCTTGGGTAGAGAGGTTAGTGATGTTGAAATTAAGGCAGTTTTGTTCTCTTTAAAACATAATAAAGCTCCTGGTCCGGATGGGTATAATGCTACTTTCTTCAAGAAAGCTTGGTCTGTTGTTGGTGATGATTTTCTTCGTGCTATTCGTTCGTTTTTTAGCTCCGGGAGATTGCTCAAGCAAGTGAATGCTACTGTGGTTGCTCTTATTCCTATGGTTCCTAATCCTTCTACGGTTGGGGATTTTAGGCCTATTTCGTGTTGTAACACTATCTACAAATGCATTGCCAAAATTATTGCGAATCGTGTTCAGATGGTACTGCCTGATGTTGTTAGTCCTTTTCAGTCGGCCTTCGTTGCTGGTAGGAGGATTAGTGATAATATATTACTGTCGCAGGAATTGTTAAGGAACTATCATCGTGATGGGGGTCATCCTAGGTGTGCGCTGAAGGTAGATTTAATGAAAGCCTATGATTCTGTGCGGTGGGATTTCTTAGTGGCTATTTTACAGATTTTAGGCTTCCCGGAGCAGATGATAGCTTGGATTTCTGAGTGCATTTCTACTCCCCGTTTCTCTATTTCTATCAATGGCGAGTTAAATGATTTCTTTACTAGTAGCCGAGGTTTGAGGCAGGGGGATCCTATGTCCCCTTATTTATTTGTGCTGGCTGTGGAGGTCTTCTCGGGGTTGATGCGTATTATGGAGCAGGAGAGTCAGTTTGCATACCATTGGCGGTGTGAGAAGATTGGTATTTCGCATTTATGCTTTACGGATGATCTTATGGTTTTCTGTAGGGCAGAGAGGGAGTCAGTTGCTGCGGTTAATGTTGTCCTTGGTCAGTTCCAAGCACTTTTTCGGTTGATTCCTAATCCTAGCAAGAGCAATCTTTTTGTGGCTGGTGTGTCTTCTGACATTAAGCAAGAGTTGCTTGGGATTCTTGGTTTTCAGGAAGGGGTATTACCTGTTAGATATCTTGGGGTTCCTTTGATTTCTACTAAGCTTATGTCAGTGGATTGTAGGGTTCTTGTTGATAGGATTGTAGCGAGAGTTAAGAGTTGGACTAGTAGGGTTCTTTCTTTTGCAGGGAGGCTTTAGCTCATTCAATCTGTATTGTTCTCTATCCAGGTGTATTGGTCCTCCATTTTTATCTTGCCTAAGTCAGTGGTGATTAAGGTTGAAACTATTTTGCGTAGTTTTCTTTGGAAGGGTTCAGATTTAGGTAAAGGTGGGGCAAAGGTTGTATGGTCTTCGGTGTGTTTACCAAAGGAAGATGGTGGGCTCAGTATTAAGAGCGTTGAGTGTTGGAATAAAGCTGCCATAAGTAAGCATTTGTGGGCTGTCTGTAGCAATTTGAGGTCTTCTGTCTGGGTCTCGTGGGTTAGATCTACTCTGCTTAAGGGAAAGAATGTGTGGGAGGTTAGGTGCCCTGGGGATTGCTCGTGGAGTTGGAGGAAAATTCTGAGACTTCGGTGTCTTGTGCGGCAGTTGATGCAATTTCGGGTGGGTAATGGGAAGGATATTTCCCTTTGGTTTGATTATTGGCATCCGCTGGGTCCTTTGGTAAAGGTGTTTGGGCGTCGGATTATTTATGATTCTGGTTTTAGTCTTCATGCTAGGGTGGCGGATGTTATTCAGGGGAGGGATTGGGCTTGGCCTCGTTCCCTGACCGGGAATTGGATGGACATTATCAGTGGTACCCCTGATTCCTTCAGGCCTAATAACTCTCAAGCTGATACTTTGTGTTGGGTTGAGGACTCTCGGGGGGCTTTCTCTATTCGTAATGCTTGGGAGGCTCTTCGGTCCCGGCAGCCAGCGGTGGATTGGTTTAGGTCCGTTTGGCATTCTAAATCAATTCCTAGACATGCTTTCATCTTCTGGCTGGCCATTAGGGGTGCTCTTTCTACTCAGGATAAGCTTCTTGTTTATGGCTTGATTCCGGCTATTCGTTTTTTTTTTTTGTGGAGGGAGTTGTGAGGATGTCCCTCATCTCTTTTTTTATTGTTCTTATTCTTGTGAGGTTTGGTTTGCTCTTTTAAGGAAGTGCAGATTATCTATTCGTGCTCGGAGCTGGGAGGCTACTATTCTTTGGTCTTGCCATTTCCGCGGTCGGCATCTTCATGGGTGGGTGGTGCGTATTATGCTTGCGGCTGCTGTCTATGCTATTTGGCACGAGCGGAATGCTAGGATGCATGGCGAGTTACCTAAACCTGTTTCCGTGGTTGTTCGTTCCATTGTTAAAGATGTTTGTATGCGTCTTAATTCCTTATCTGGTATGGTGGCTTCTCCTACTAATATGTGGCTCCACCAGTCTTGGGGTTTATCTGATTCTATTTTTTTGTAATTCGTTTGTTTTGCCTTTTAGGGGGTTTGTCCCTTTTGCTGTCGGTTTGATGGTTTCTTTTAGCTGCACCCTATGACAGGGTTTGTACTTAACTTTTATTGCTTTGCTGTTTTTTGAGTTTCGGTTGGTAGGGGGCCTGTCCCTTGTCTGACCTTGTGATCTTCTCGCTGGGGTATGCCCCTTTGCTTTTGTTTTGTCTCTTTGGTTAATATACTTACATTATCCAAAAAAAACACACCGAAGACCATGCAACCTTTGCCCCACCTTTACCTAAATCTGAACCCTTCCAAAGAAAACTACGCAAAATAGTTTCAACCTTAATCAACACTAGCAAAGAAACCATTCAACTCGCCATTGATAGAAATCGAGAAACGGGGAGTGGAAATGCACTCAGAAATCCAAGTTATCATCTGATCTGGGAAGCCTAAAATCTGTAAAATATCTACTAAGAAATCCCATCGCACAGAATCATAGGCTTTCATTAAATCTACCTTCAGCGCACACCTAGGAATGAAGAGCTATCATGAAGCTGATGGTGGTGTGAAGAAGGGTGGAGACCATGTTTCTTCTTTAAGTTCCAATGGAGTGAATGGCTATCATGAAGGGCTAGTCATGGGCTGTCATGATATATCATCTATAGATGGTGGTGTGAAGAAGGATGGAGACCATGTTTCTTCTTTGATGATCAATGGGATAAAGAGCTATCATGAAGGGGTAATGAAGGGCTGCCATGAGATACTCTCTATTGTTGATGGTGGTATGAAGGATGGAAACCATGTTTCTTCTTTGAAATTCAATGGTATGAAGGGCTGTCATGATATAGCTTCAGCTGGAGTTGTTAAAGTTGAATCTGGTGTTGGTGGTGCAATGAAAAATATCTCTTTTGGTGTAAGTAGTAGGTCTCTTGAAATGCATGATAATTGTGATGGAGTAGGAGCTGTCTCCAAAGGAAGAATTGGTTGTCTTTCAACTATTTCGGGATTGGACAAGAAGAAAGGTGTGGTTGACATTGGTGAAAATGGTGAAGACTTGTTGAATGAGATGTTGCATAGAGATAATAATGGACAAATTTTTCAAATGGTGGTTGGAGACATGTGCAATGGGCAAATAATTCAAAGGATGGATGATTATTCTCATGGACTGATTTTCAAAATAAGGATGGTAATATTGACATTAATGGCCAAAATTGTCAAAGGAAGGTGGTTGTTGATGACTTTACTTCACTAAATAAAAGTAGTCAGCAAGGAATGGGGGTAATAGAGTCAAAATCTGGTGCTTTGGGTTCAATTTCGGGTATTGGTCATGTTGGCCACGAAATTGGAGCTAATGGGGCTTATTCTACAAAATTAGATGGGCCAAGGATTAATGTTATTGAATCTCCTTCGAATTATGATGGATTTGGGCTTGCAAGAGATGATAATAGAAAGGAAAAGCTTGGTAACTTGCATTTTGGGTCTAATGTGGGTGTAATTGGGCCGAAATCGAGTGCTTTGGGTTCAATTTCGGCTTTTGGTAGCTTTGGATAAGGAGGGGCTGATGTTGGACCATTTTCAACACCTTCTTCCATGCATGATCAAGGGCTGAAACCATCTTATGCTAAGGCTGTCCAGAATTCTTCTCCTATTGCTTGTGAGGTACGATCTTCTACCTTTGAATCCTTACAATATTTTAAACCTACTGAAGAGAATGGAAGAATTAAAGTTAGCCCTCCGATTGAGGTAGCTATTTAGGGAAGTGAAGAATGGAGAACTTCCTTGATAGGGTACTTTGTGGATAAGCGAATTCCTTTCCCCGTAGTGAATTCAGTAGTTCATAAAATTTGGGGTAGGTTTGGCCTTAAAGAAATCTTATCTTCGGAACAAGGGTTCTTTATTTTCAAGTTTGATAGTCTTGACCATACTTATGAAGTTCTTGAAAAAGGTCCATGGCATATAGTGAATAAATTGCTTGTTCTTAAAAGGTGGCAGCCTAGTTTATCCTTGTCTAAAGATGAGTTACGCAATATTCCTGTATGGGTTAAACTTTATAATCTACCTTTTGAATATTGGACTTCTAAGGGCCTGAGTTTTGTAGTTAGTGCTTTGGGCATTTCGTTGCATGCCGATCACATTACACTAGCTAGGAAACGTCTTAGCTTTGATCGTGTGTGTGTTAAGGTTGATGCTTCGAAGGACGTCGTTAATGAGTTTGATATTCAATGTGCAAATGGGGAGTGGAAAACTATTTATGTTGTTTATGAGTGGCTTCCTTCTAGGTGTAATATTTGTAAGGTGTTTGGGCATACGCCGGGTATATGTAAACAAAGTGTTCAAGATTTGGGTGACAATGTGAATATGGTTTTAGGAAAGGGAGGGGTTGATATTCATGATATGAAGAAGAGGCAAGAAGACTCGTTGAGGCCTAAACGACCGGTTTGGGTTGAGGTTAAAAAAAAGAACAAGGGTGGAGAATTATTTACTATGGGAAACAGTGCTAGTGTTCCACTTGTGGAAAATGTTGATAATCATCTTAATTTAGTGCCAATGGAGGGCAATGACCATACTCTGAATTTGGAAGTAACGGAGGAGGGTACTCATTTAGCAATTTTTGACACTATTTGTGATGCAGGGGCTGTTCTTTGTAAGGATGGGGCTAATGTTTATGTTGATGACAGGGATGCTCTTTTTGATGATGGGAATGCTCTTGGTGATAATGATGAGGCTCGTCATGGTGAGGATGGTAGTGATTCTAGTCCTCCTCATAATGCTTTGGCTTCAAAAGTTAAGGATTCTCTGGAAAAGAAAAAGAAGAAGAAAGGTTCTAGTTGTAAGTGTAAGAAGAATAAGAAGCACTCCTCCCCTAAGGAGGGTAAGTGGAGATAGATTTGTGGGGGTTTCTTGTTATCTTTGTATATTGATTATGATTTTTGGGTACTAGAATATTAGGGGTCTTCCTTTGAAGCAAAGAGAGGTTCGCAATTTGATTAAAGATGAGAAATTGTCTTTTTGTGGTTTAGTGGAAATGAAAGTTCATCTCTTTTTTGAGTGTTCTTATTCTTGCGAGGTTTGGTTTGCTCTTTTAAGGAGGTGCAGATTACCTCTGCGTGCTCGGAGTTGGGAGGATACTATTCTTTGGTCTTGCCATTTCCGCGGTCGGCAACTTCGTGGGTGGGTGGTGCGTATTATGCTTGCGGCTGCTGTCTATGCTATTTGGCGTGAGCGGAATGCTAGGATGCATGGCGAGTTACCTAATCCTGTTACCATGGTTGTTCGTTCTATTGTCAGAGATGTTTGTATGCGTCTTAATTCCTTATCTGGTGTGATGCATTCTCCTACTAATAGGTGGCTCCACCAGTCTTGGGGTTTATCTGATTCTATTTTTTTGTAATTCGCTTGTTTTGCCTTTTATGGGGTTTGGTGGGTTCTTTTGGCTGTACCCTATGATAGGGTTTGTGCTTAGCTTTTATTGCTTTGCTGTTTTTTGAGTTTCGGTTGGTAGGAGGCCTGTCCCTTGTCTGACCTTGTGATCTTCTCGCTGGGGTATGCCCCTTTGCTTTTGTTTTGTCTCTTTGGTTAATATACTTACATTATCCAAAAAAAAAAGTTCTGGAGAAAAATAAAGATGTTCTTTTTAAGACCATTGACCGGTCTTGGAAGGTGGAGTGCAATTATAATTTTTCCTCTTTGGGGAGGATTTGGGTTTGTTGGAATCCGTTCGATGTTACTGTTTTGGTTGTCCGATCGTCTGAACAAGTTATCCATTGTAGAGTTTCTTCTGTTGATTCTACTTGGGAGTGTATGATTTTGATTGTGTGCGGTGATAATTGTAATGTTCGTAGGGAGGCGTTGTGGGCTGATTTAGTGGCGCGCGGAGTGGAATGAGAGAATAGTGCTTGGATTGTGATGGGTGACTTTAATGCTATTAAGTCTTCGGTTGAGAGTGTTGAAGGCTCCAATTCTTGGCCACATTGGAAAGACGACTTTTCTAACTGTTTAGCTTAGTGTGGTTGGATGATCTGCGATTTAATGGGTGCTTCTATACATAGTCTAATCATCGTACAGTTGATCCTATTCTTCGAAAGTTAGATCGAGCTTTAGTCAATTTGAATTGGGATATTTCCTTTCGAGGTTCAGAGGCGCATTTTCTTCCTTCTAGTGTTTCTGATCACTCTCCTATGATTGTTAAGATTGTGGATCTCCCTCGGCGACGGGTGCCTTTTAAGTTTTTTAATTTCTGGGCGAATCATCCAGAATTTTTATCCTTGGTAGATCGGGTTTGGGCGGACAGGGTGGATGGGTCTCCTATGTTTCAGCAATGTAAGAAGCTAAAAAGATTGAAAGTGGAGCTTAAGAAACTTAATAGGGAGTGTTATTTTGACTTGTCTTCTAGGGTGCAGCAAGCTAACCATGATTTAGAGTCTGTGCAATGGGATATTCAGAGGCAGCCTAAGAACGTTTCTTTACATGAGGAGGAGTCTCGGTTGGTGAAGCTTTATGGTGATTTGAGTAGAGATGATAAGAGTTTTTTAAGAGAAAAATCCCAGGTTCAGTGGATTAATTTGAGAGATAGGAATTCTAAGTTCTTTTTTCGATCGATGAGACAACGATGTAGCAGGAGTAAGGTATTATCTCTTACTGATGAGCATGGTAATCGTGTGGAGGAAGCTTAAGGGTTTTAGAGAGAGAAAATGCTCTGCCTTCTCTCTAGAATTTTTTGAGTGTTCTTCTTGATTTTTTTTCTATTCTCTCTTTGGGATCATTATTGATTTCTTTTGATGATTACAAGCTCAATTTTCGTTCTTCTTTAGCTTTAGGTTTGTTGGTCATTTTCTGGGCAGTTTTTTAGCTTGTTTTGTGCCATGGTATGCTTGTGATTTTGGGTTGGGTTTATGATCTTCATCTTCCTCTTGGTGATCACGAGCTCATCTCCCTCTCTTTTAGTGTTATTTTGCTGGTCCATTTTCCCTTATTTTCTGGGCAGTTCTGGATTGCTTGTTTGCCATGGTGGATGATTCTACTTTGGCCAATCTTGTGACTGATTTTGCTTGTGATTTTGAGCTGCGTTTTGTCTTTATTGTTGGGTGGTGATCATCATCTTCTTCTTGTTATATTGGTTGGAGCCATGGTTGGTGGTTCTTTAGCTGCTGGTGATGTAAAGAAGGGTGGTATGAAGAGTGGAGACATTGTTTCCGGGTGTTGCGTGTCTACAAAACTTGTTCCTTCGAATTTGCCTCATGGTATTGGTACTGTAGAAGGAAGAAGTCCGAATTTGGGTGAGAATTGCTCAAAGGATGGTTGTTTCGCTACTGTTTCGGGATTGCAATCAAATAAAACAACACATGATAGGCATGGGGCTGTTGGTTGTGTAAATGGGATTGAAGCCAAGCATGATGATGTTCTTCATGGGGTGTTGCATGATGAGGAAGATGAAAATCTGGATTTGGGTGAAGGTAGAAATATGGTTTTGGGTGAAAACCATGTGAAGGCTGGTTGTCTCTCAACAATTTCGGGATTAGACAAGAAGAAAGCTATGGTTGACAATGATGAAAAGAGTGAAGACTTGTTGCATGAGATCATGTGCAATGGGCAATTAATTCAAATGATGAATGATTCTCATGGACAAGTTTTTCAAAATAAGGTGGCTAGTATTGACCTTAATAGCCAAAATTGTCAAAGGAAGGTGGTTGGTGATGACTTTCCTTCACTAAATAATACTAGTCAGCAAGGAATGGGGGTAATAGAGTCAAATTTTGGTGCTTTGGGCTCAATTTCGGGTATTGGAGCTAATGGGACTGATTCCACAAAATTAGATGGGCCAAGGATTAATGTTATTGAATCACCTTCGAATTATGGTGGATTTGGGCTTGCAAGAGATGATCATAGAAAGGAAAAGCTTGGTAACTTGCATTTTGAGTCTGATGTGGGCGTAATTGGGCCGAAATCGAGTGCTTTGGGTTCAATTTCGGGTCTTGGTAGCTTTGGACAAGGAGGGGCTGATCTTGGACCATTTTCAACACCTTCTTCCATGCATGATCAAGGGCTGAAACCATCTTATGCTAAGGCTGTCCAGAATTCTTCTCCTATTGCTTGTGAGGTACGATCTTCTACCTTTGAATCCTTACAATATTTTAAACCAACTGAAGAAAATGGAAGAATTAAAGTTAGCCGTCCGGTTGAGGTAGCTATTGAGGGAAGTGAAGAATGGAGAACTTCCTTGATAGGGTACTTTGTGAATAAGAGAATTCCTTTCCCCGTAGTGAATTCAGTAGTTCATAAAATTTGGGGTAGGTTTGGCCTTAAAGAAGTTTTATCTTCGGAACAAGGGTTCTTTATTTTCAAGTTTGATAGTCTTGACCATGCTTGTGAAGTTCTTGAAAAAGGTCCATGGCATATAGTGAATAAATTGCTTGTTCTTAAACGGTGGCAGCCTAGTTTATCCTTGTCTAAAGATGAGTTACGCAATATTCCTGTATGGGTTAAACTTTACAATCTTCCGTTTGAATATTGGACTTCAAAGGGCCTGAGTTTTGTAGTTAGTGCTTTGGGCATTCCATTGCATGCTGATCACATTACATTAGCTAGGAAACGTCTTAGCTTTGCTCGTGTATGTGTTGAGATTGATGCTTCGAAGGATGTCATTAATGAGTTTGATATTCAATGTGCTAATGGGGAGTGGAAAACTATTTATGCTGTTTATGAGTGGCTTCCTTCTAGGTGTAATATTTGTAAGGTGTTTGGGCATGCGCCGGGTATATGTAAACAAAGCGTTCAAGATTTGGGTGACAATGTGAATATGGTTACCGGAAATGGAGGGGTTGATGTTCATGATATGAAGAAGAGGCACGAAGACTCGTTGGGGCCTAAACGACCGGTTTGGGTTGAGGTTAAAAAAAAGAACAAGGGTGGAGAATTATCTACTATGGGGAATAGTGCTAGTGTTCCGCTTGTGGAAAATGTTGATAATCATCTTAATTTAGTACCAATGGAGGGCAATGACCATACTCCGAATTTGGAAGTAATGGAAGAGGGTACTCCTTTAGCAATTTTGGACACTGTTTGTGATGCAGGGGCTGCGCTTTGTAAGGATGGGGCTAATGGTTATGTTGATGACAGGGATGCTCTTTGTGATGATGGGGGTGCTATTTGTGGTAATGATGAGGCTGGTCATGGTGAGGATGGTAGTGATTCTAGCCCTCCTCGTAATGCTTTGGCTTCAAAAGTTAAGGATTCTCTGGAAAAGAAAAAGAAGAAGAAAGGTTCCAGTAGTAAGGGTAAGAAGAATAAGAAGCACTCCTCCCCTAAGGGGGGTAAGTGGAGATAGATTTGTGGGGGTTTCTTCTTATCTTTGTATATTTATTATGATTTTTGGGTGCTGGAATATTAGGGGTCTTAATGACCCTTTGAAGCAAAGAGAGGTTCGCAATTTGATTAAAGATGAGAAATTGTCTTTGTGTGGTTTAGTGGAAACGAAAGTTCTGGAGAAAAATAAAGATGTTATTCTTAAGACCATTGACCGGTCTTGGAAGGTGGAGTGCAATTATAATTTTTCCTCTTTGGGGAGGATTTGGGTTTGTTGGAATCCGTTCGATGTTATTGTTTTGGTTGTCGGATCTTCTGAACAAGTTATCCATTGTAGCGTTTCTTCTGTTGATTCTACTTGGGAGTGTATGATTTCGATTGTGTACAGTGATAATTGTAATGTTCGTAGGGAGGCGTTGTGGGCTGATTTAGTGGCGCGCGGAGTGGAATGGGAGAATAGTGCTTGGATTGTGATGGGTGACTTTAATGCTATTAAGTCTTCGGTTGAGAGTGTTGGAGGCTCCAATTCTTGGCCTCATTGGAAAGATGACTTTTCTAATTGTTTAGCTGAGTCTGGGTTGGATGATCTGCGATTTAATGGGTGCTTCTATACTTGGTCTAATCATCGTACGATTGATCCTATTCTTCGAAAATTAGATAGAGCTTTGGTCAACTTGAATTGGGATATTTCCTTTCGAGGTTCAGAGGCGCATTTTCTTCCTTCTAGTGTTTCTGATCACTCTCCTATGATTGTTAAGATTGTGGATCTCCCTCGGCGACGGGTGCCTTTTAAGTTTTTTGATTTCTGGGCGGATCATCCAGAATTTTTATCCTTGGTGGATCGGGTTTGGGCAGACAGGGTGGATGGGTCTCCTATGTTTCAGCTATGTAAGAAGCTAAAAAGATTGAAAGTAGAGCTTCAGAAACTTAATAGGGAGTGTTATTCTGACTTGTCTTCTAGGGTGCAGCAAGCTAAACATGATTTAGAGTCTGTGCAATGGGATATTCAGAGGCAGCCTACGAACGCTTCTTTACATGAGGAGGAGTCTCGGTTGGTGAAGCTTTATGGTGACTTGAGTAGAGATGAGGAGAGTTTTTTGAGACAAAAGTCCCGGGTTCAGTGGATTAATTTGGGAGATAGGAATTCTAAGTTCTTTTTTCGATCGATGAGACAAAGATGTAGTAGGAGTAAGGTATTATCTCTTACCGATGAGCATGGTAATCGTGTGGAGGAGCCTAGTGAAGTTAAATCAATGGTGGTGAACTTCTTTGAGACACTTCTGAGACAGCCTGCTGGATGCCCTAGGATTGACCTTGATTTAGTGAGGCGGGCTCTCCCGAAGCGTATTTCTGGTGATCAGTGTGCTACCTTGGGTAGAGAGGTTAGTGATGTTGAAATTAAGGCAGTTTTGTTCTCTTTAAAAGATAATAAAGCTCCTGGTCCGGATGGGTATAATGCTACTTTCTTCAAGAAAGCTTGGTCTGTTGTTGGTGATGATTTTCTTCGTGCTATTCGTTCGTTTTTTAGCTCCGGGAGATTGCTCAAGCAAGTGAATGCTACTGTGGTTGCTCTTATTCCTAAGGTTCCTAATCCTTCTACGGTTGGGGATTTTAGGCCTATTTCGTGTTGTAACACTATCTACAAATGCATTGCCAAAATTATTGCGAATCGTGTTCAGATGGTACTGCCTGATGTTGTTAGTCCTTTTCAGTCGGCCTTCGTTGCTGGTAGGAGGATTAGTGATAATATATTACTGTCGCAGGAATTGTTAAGGAACTATCATCGTGATGGGGGTCATCCTAGGTGTGCGCTGAAGGTAGATTTAATGAAAGCCTATGATTCTGTGCGGTGGGATTTCTTAGTGGCTATTTTACAGATTTTAGGCTTCCCGGAGCAGATGATAGCTTGGATTTCTGAGTGCATTTCTACTCCCCGTTTCTCTATTTCTATCAATGGCGAGTTGAATGGTTTCTTTAATAGTAGCCGAGGTTTGAGGCAGGGGGATCCTATGTCCCCTTATTTATTTGTGCTGGCTATGGAGGTCTTCACGGGGTTGATGCGTATTATGGAGCAGGAGAGTCAGTTTGCGTACCATTGGCGGTGTGGGAAGATTGGTATTTCGCATTTATGCTTTGCGGATGATCTTATGGTTTTCTGTAGGGCAGAGAGGGAGTCAGTTGCTGCAGTTAATGTTGTCCTTGGTCAGTTCCAAGCTCTTTCTGGGTTGATTCCTAATCCTAACAAGAGCAATCTTTTTGTGGCTGGTGTGTCTTCTGAGACTAAGCAAGAGTTACTTGGGATTCTTGGTTTTCAGGAAGGGGTATTACCTGTCAGATATCTTGGGGTTCCTTTGATTTCTACTAAGCTTACGGCAGTGGATTGTAGGGTTCTTGTCGACAGGATTGTAGCGAGAGTTAAGAGTTGGACTAGTAGGGTTCTTTCTTTCGCAGGGAGGCTTCAGCTCATTCAATCTGTATTGTTCTCTATTCAGGTGTATTGGTCCTCCATTTTTATCTTGCCTAAGTCAGTGGTGATTAAGGTTGAAACTACTTTGCATAGTTTTCTTTGGAAGGGTTCAGATTTAGGTAAAGGTGGGGCCAAGGTTGCATGGTCTTCGATGTGTTTACCAAAGGAAGAGGGTGGTCTCGGTATTAAGAGCGTTGACTGTTGGAATAAAGCTGCCATAAGTAAGCATTTGTGGGCTGTCTGTAGCAATTTGAGGTCTTCTGTCTGGGTCTCGTGGGTTAGATCTACTCTGCTTAAGGGAAAGAATGTGTGGGAGGTTAGGTGCCCTGGGGATTGCTCGTGGAGTTGGAGGAAAATTCTAGGCCTTCGGTGTCTTGTGCGGCGGTTGATGCAGTTTCGGGTGGGTAATGGGGAGGATATTTCTCTTTGGTTTGATTATTTGCATCCGTTGGGTCCTTTGGTGGAGGTGTTTGGGCGACGGATTATTTATGATTCTGGTCTTGGTCTTCATGCTAGGGTGGCGGATGTTGTTCAGGGTAGGGATTGGGCTTGGCCTCGTTCCCTGACCGGGAATTGGATGGACATTATCAGTGGTATCCCTGCTTCCTTCAGGCCTAATAACTCTCAAGCTGATACTTTGTGTTGGGTTGAGGACTCTCGGGGGGCTTTCTCTATTCGTAATGCATGGGAGGCTCTTCGGTCCCGGCAGCCAGCGGTGGATTGGTTTAGGTCCGTTTGGCATTCTAAATCAATTCCTAGACATGCTTTCATCTTATGGTTGGCCATTAGGGGTGCCCTTTCTACTCAGGATAAGCTTCTTATTTATGGCTTGATTCCGGCTATTCGTTGTGTGTTTTGTGGAGGGAGTTGTGAGGATGTCCCTCATCTCTTTTTTGATTGTTCTTATTCTTGCGAGGTTTGGTTTGCTCTTTTAAGGAAGTGCAGATTACCTCTGCGTGCTCGGAGCTGGGAGGATACTATTCTTTGGTCTTGCCATTTCCACGGTCGGCAACTTCGTGGGTGGGTGGTGCGTATTATGCTTGCGGCTGCTGTCTATGCTATTTGGCGTGAGCGGAATGCTAGGATGCATGGCGAGTTACCTAAACCTGTTACCATGGTTGTTCGTTCCATTGTCAGAGATGTTTGTATGCGTCTTAATTCCTTATCTGGTGTGATGCCTTCTCCTACTAATAGGTGGCTCCACTAGTCTTGGGGTTTATCTGATTCTATTTTTTTGTAATTCGCTTGTTTTGCCTTTTATGGGGTCTGGTGGATTCTTTTGGTTGTACCTATGACAGGGTTTGTGCTTAGCTTTTATTGCTTTGCTGTTTTTGAGTTTCGGTTGGTAGGGGGCCTGTCCCTTGTCTGACCTTGTGATCTTCTCGCTGGGGTATGCCCCTTTGCTTTTGTTTTGTCTCTTTGGTTAATATACTTACATTATCCAAAAAATGGTAATCGTGTGGAGGAGCCTAGTGAAGAGGCGGTCTATCCCAAAGCGGATTTCGGTGATCAGTGTGCTACCTTGGGTAGAGAGGTTAGTGATTTTTTTTTTTGGAAAATGTAAGTATATTAACCAAAAAGACATAACAAAAGTAAAGGAGCATACCCCAGTGAGAATATCACAAGATCAGACAAGGGACAGACCCCCTACCAACCGAAACTAAAAAAAACAGCAAAGCAATAAAAGCTAAGCACAAACCTTGTCATAGGGTGCAGCCAAAAGAAACCACCAGACCAACATCAAAAGGGACAAACCCCCTAAAAAGAAAAACATGCGAATTACAAAAAAATAGAATCAGATAAACCCCAAGACTGGTGGAGCCACCTATTAGTAGGAGAAGGCACCACACCAGATAAGGAATTAAAACGCATACAAACATCTCTAAAAATGGAACGAACAACCACGGTAACAGGTTTAGGTAACTCGCCATGCATCATAGCATTCCGCTCACGCCAAATAGTATAGACAGCAGCCGCAAGCATAATACGCACCACCCACCCACGAAGTTGCTGACCGCGGAAATGGCAAGACTAAAGAATAGTAGCCTCCCAGCTCCGAGCACACAGAGTTAATCTGCACTTCCTTAAAAGAGCAAACACACAACGAATAAGAACAATCAAAAAAGAGATGAGGGACATCCTCACATCTCCTTCCACAAAACACACAACGAATAGCCGGAATCAAGTCATAAACAAGAAGCTTATCCTGAGTAGAAAGAGCACCCCTAATGGCCAGCTAGAAGATGAAAGCATGTCTAGGAATTGATTTAGAATGCCAAACGGACCTAAACCAATCCACCGCTGGCTGCCGGGACCGAAGAGCCTCCCATGCATTACAAATAGAGAAAGCCCCCCGAGAATCCTCAACCCAACACAAAGTATCAGGTTGAGAGTTATTAGGCCTGAAGGAATCAAGGGTACCACTGATAATGTCCATCCAATTCCCGATCAAGGAAAGAGGCCAAGCCCAATCTCTTCCCTGAATAACATCCGCCACCCTAGCATGAAGACCAAAACCAGAATCATAAATAATCCGTCGCCCAAACACCTCCACCAAAGGATCCAATGGATGCCAATAATCAAACCAAAGGGAAATATCCTCCCCATTACCCACCCGAAACTGCATCAACCGCCGAACAAGACACCGAAGGCCTAGAATTTTACTCCAACTCCACGAGCAATCCCCAGGGCATCTAACCTCTCACACATTCTTTCCCTTAAGCAGAGTAGATCTAACCCATGACACCCAGACAGAAGACCTCAAATTGCTACAGACAGCCCACAAATGCTTACTTATGGTAGATTTATTCCAACACTCAATGCTTTTAATACCGAGACCACCCTCTTCCTTTGGTAAAAACACCGAAGACCATGTAACCTTTGCCCCACCTTTACCTAAATCTGAACCCTTCCAAAGAAAACTAGGCAAAGTAGTTTCAACCTTAATCACCACTGACTTAGGTAAGATAAAAATGGAGGACCAATACAACTGGATAGAGAACAATACAGATTGAATGAGCTGAAGCCTCCCTGCAAAAGAAAGAACCCTACTAGTCCAACTCTTAACTCTCGCTACAATCCTATCGACAAGAACCCTACAATCCACTGCCATAAGCTTAGTAGAAATCAGAGGAACCCCGAGATATCTGACAGGTAATACCCCTTCCTGAAAACCTAGAATCCCAAGCAACTCTTGCTTAATCTCAAAAGACATACCAGCCACAAAAAAATTGCTCTTGCTAGGATTAGGAATCAACCCAGAAAGAGCTTGGAACTAACCAAGGACAACATTAACCGCAGCAACTGACTCCTTCTCTGCCCTACAAAAAACCATAAGATCACTTGCAAAGCATAAATGTGAAATAGCAATCTTCCCACACTGCCAATGGTACGCAAACTGACCCTCCTGCTCCATAATACGCATCAACCCCGAGAAGACCTCCACAGCCAGCACAAATAAATAAGGAGACATAGGATCCCCCTGCCTCAAACCTCGGCCACTAGTAAAGAAACCATTCAACTCGCCATTGATAGAAATAGAGAAACGGGGAGTAGATATACACTTAGAAATCCAAACTATCATCTGCTCCGGAAAGCCTAAAATCTGTAAAATAGCCACTAAGAAATCCCACCGCACAGAATCATAGGCTTTCATTAAATCTACCTTCAGCACACACCTAGGATGACCCCCCATCATGATGATAGTTCCTTAACAATTCCTGCGACAGTAATATATTATCACTAATCCTCCTACCAGCAACGAAGGCCGACTGAAAAGGACTAAACATCAGGCAGTACCATCTGAACACGATTCGCAATAATTTTGGCAATGCATTTGTAGATAGTGTTACAACACGAAATAGGGCAAAATTCGGGTTCTTCATTATCATGGAAACCGAATTGGAGCAAGAGGGAGGACCAGCCTAGTTTCAAGGCCAAGGCCGAACCTTCCAAAGATCATAAGGCCGGAGGCACAATAAACCACGGTAAACCAGATTCTCAACCTACTATAAATCGTGACATTAAGTGCTTTAAGTGTTTGAGAGCAGGTCATATTGCATCACAATGCCCAAACAAGAGAGTAATGGTTTTGAAGGATGATGGTGGTATCGAATCAAAGGGTGAATCTGATGATGAGTCCATGCCACCTTTGGAGGATGCCGGTGACTTTGAATATCTGGTGGGTGGAGAGCTTTTAGTTGCAAGAAGAGCTCTTAGTGCTCAAGCCAAGGAAGATGATGAGCTACAACGTGAAAACATTTTTCACACCCGCTGCCATGTTAATGTGGGGAGTTGTACTAATGTGGCGAGCACTACTTTGGTGAACAAATTGAATTTGAAAACTTTGAAGCACCCAAAACCTTATAAGCTACAATGGTTGAATGATAGTGGGGAAGTTAGGGTGAATAAACAGGTGTTGGTGTCATTTTCAATTGGCAAATACAAAGATTAAGTTGTTTGTGACGTGGTACCAATGAATGTGGGTCATATCCTTTTGGGAAGACCATGGCAGTTTGATAGGCATGTGACTTATGATGGATACACTATTAGATACTCCTTTGTACTCTATAAAAGGCCAATCACTCTTGTACCTTTAACCCCAAGACAAGTATATGAAGATCAAGTGAGATTAAAATATGAGAGGGATATTAAAAAGGAGAGTGAGACTTCAAAAGAAAAAGAGGTTGATGATAAAAAGGGAGAAAGAAAACAAATGAGCTTTTATGCAAGAGACAATGAGATCAAAAGGGCTTTGTTTTCAAATCAGTCAATGATTGTACTTTTGTACAAAGAGGCTTGTTTTAGTACTAATGAAATTAACTCTTCTTTGCCTAGTGTTGTTGTTTCACTTTTGCAGGACTTTGATGAAGTGTTTCCCGAAGCCTATTGGTTTACCACCAATAAGGGGGATTGAGCACCAAATTGATTTTGTACTCAGAGCACCAATTCCAAATAAACCCGCATACTGAAGTAATCCCGAGGAGACAAAGGAACTTCAAAGGCAGGTTGATGAGCTCATGGAGAAGGGTTATGTTCGTGAGAGTATGAGTCCTTGTGCGGTTCCCGTATTGCTTGTGCCTAAGAAGGATGGAACATGGAGGATGTGTGTTGATTGTCGTGCCATCAACAATATCATTGTAAAGTATCGACATCCTATTCCTAGATTAGAGCTTGATGAATTGCATGATTCTATTGTTTTCACTAAAATTGATCTTAAAAGTGGATATCATCAAATTAGGATGAAAGAAGGTGATGAGTGAAAAACTGCTTTCGAAACAAAATATGGGTTATATGAGTGGTTAGTTATGCCTTTTGGGTTAACTAATGCACCAAGTACTTTCATGAGATTAATAAACCATGTTTTGCGTGCTTTTATTGGAAAATTTGTAGTTGTTTACTTTGATGACATTCTGATTTATAGCAAAAACTTGGATGAGCATGTTGAACAATTAAAACTTGTTTTAAGTGTTTTAAGAACCGAAAAGTTGTTTGCTAATTTTAAAAAGTGTACCTTTTGCACGGATAAGTTGGTATTTCTGGGTTTTGTTGTTAGTGCTAAAGGGATTGGGGTTGATGAAGAAAATGTTAAGGCAATTAAGGAGTGGCCGAAACCTACAAGTGTGGGACAAGTGAGAAGTTTTCATGGGTTGGCTAGTTTCTATAGGAGGTTTGTGAAAGACTTTAGTAGTCTAGCTGCACCTTTAACTGAAGTTATCAAAAATGATGTAGCACAAAGGCGAGGCAACCTGCTGATTCGAAAGGATAACTTTGGAAATTCATAACGTGTGAAAGACTAGGTTTCTGGAGGCGTGTGAGTACATCTTTTCAAATTTCATGATCTTATCTTCAACGTTGATGTTGAAATCAGATCCATTGGAGACCACATGAGGAAGCATTGGTCGGTTATTTCAAAGTATCCAGAAGCTGTCTTACTTTGACAATTGTGTTATCTTCCTTTGACATTTGTATTGCACGTTTTTATTGAGTTCAAACCTTTCTAGTCAACAAAATCACACCTTGCTTTACTTATTTTCGTTTCCCATGCTTGGAGGGTTGTTCCAAGACATTTCATTTTTTATTTAAACTCATTTGTAAGTCATTTAATAGGCAGAGATGAATTTCAATATAGAAATGTGAGTTTAAGTCTCTCTTGGGTTCTTTGAAGAACCTACGAACTTATCAGATTACTCTGTGGCATTCGTACCTTGACTTATCAATCAAGTTTGCCATCCTTGATTGTGGCGTCCTCCTAATACCAAGGTTCGCACCTTCTCTATAGGTGTTGGGTCGCGGTTTTCCATCCTAAACCTGAAAGTAGAACGGTCCTAGGCAGTAACATTGTTACGGGTTTCGTCACAAGTTGGCGGGGTTCGTATCATTTGGTATCAGAGCTGGTTACGAGTTTCGTCACAAGTTGACGGGGTTTGTATCATTTGGTATCAGAGCCAAGGCTCTAGTCTCGGGTTTATTCTATCCTTATGTTTTTGTTTTCTATTCAAATCCATCGTATATTGTTGTTCATTTGTATTTCGTATCATTCGTTATCATTTCATGTGTAATTCGTATTGTTTCACATCAATAAGTGATGACCTTGATTTGAGGACAAATCCTTTTCAAGAGGAGGGGAATGATGTAGCACAAAGGCGAGGCAACCTGCTGATTCGAAAGGATAACTTTGGAAATTCATAACGTGTGAAAGGCTAGGTTTCTGGAGGCGTGTGAGTACATCTTTTCAAATTTCATGATCTTATCTTCAACGTTGATGTTGAAATCAGATCCATTGGAGACCACATGAGGAAGCATTGGTCGGTTATTTCAAAGTATCCAGAAGCTGTCTTACTTTGACAATTGTGTTATCTTCCTTTGACATTTGTATTGCACGTTTTTATTGAGTTCAAACCTTTCTAGTCAACAAAATCACACCTTGCTTTACTTATTTTCGTTTCCCATGCTTGGAGGGTTGTTCCAAGACATTTCATTTTTTATTTAAACTCATTTGTAAGTCATTTAATAAGCAGAGATGAATTTCAATATAGAAATGTGAGTTTAAGTCTCTCTTGGGTTCTTTGAAGAACCTACGAACTTATCAAATTACTCTGTGGCGTTCGTACCTTGACTTATCAATCAAGTTTGCCATCCTTGATTGTGGCGTCCTCCTAATACCAAGGTTCGCACCTTCTCTATAGGTGTTGGGTCGCAGTTTCCATCCTAAACCTGAAAGTAGAACGGTCATAGGCACTAACATTGTTACGGGTTTTGTCACAAGTTGATGGGGTTCGTATCATTTGGTATCAGAGATGGTTACGGGTTTCATCACAAGTTGGTGGGGTTCGTATCAAAAAAGAATGTGGGTTTTAAGTGGGGTAATGAACAAGAAAAGGCTAACTTGATTAAGGAAAAATTAACTAATGCACCTTTGCTTGCTTTGCATGACTTTGCTAAAATTTTTGAGATGGAGTGTGATGCTTCAGGAATAGGTATTGGAGCAAGCTAAACATGATTTAGAGTCTGTGCAATGGGATATTCAGAGGCAGCCTACGAACGCTTCTTTACATGAGGAGGAGTCTCGGTTGGTGAAGCTTTATGGTGACTTGAGTAGAGATGAGGAGAGTTTTTTGAGACAAAAGTCCCGGGTTCAGTGGATTAATTTGGGAGATAGGAATTCTAAGTTCTTTTTTCGATCGATGAGACAAAGATGTAGTAGGAGTAAGGTATTATCTCTTACCGATGAGCATGGTAATCGTGTGGAGGAGCCTAGTGAAGTTCAATCAATGGTGGTGAACTTCTTTGAGACACTTCTGAGACAGCCTGCTGGATGCCCTAGGATTGACCTTGATTTAGTGAGGCGGGCTCTCCCGAAGCGTATTTCTGGTGATCAGTGTGCTACCTTGGGTAGAGAGGTTAGTGATGTTGAAATTAAGGCAGTTTTGTTCTCTTTAAAAGATAATAAAGCTCCTGGTCCGGATGGGTATAATGCTACTTTCTTCAAGAAAGCTTGGTCTGTTGTTGGTGATGATTTTCTTCGTGCTATTCGTTCATTTTTTAGCTCCGGGAGATTGCTCAAGCAAGTGAATGCTACTGTGGTTGCTCTTATTCCTAAGGTTCCTAATCCTTCTACGGTTGGGGATTTTAGGCCTATTTCGTGTTGTAACACTATCTACAAATGCATTGCCAAAATTATTGCGAATCGTGTTCAGATGGTACTGCCTGATGTTGTTAGTCCTTTTCAGTCGGCCTTCGTTGCTGGTAGGAGGATTAGTGATAATATATTACTGTCGCAGTAATTGTTAAAGAACTATCATCGTGATGGGGGTCATCCTAGGTGTGCGCTGAAGGTAGATTTAATGAAAGCCTATGATTCTGTGCGGTGGGATTTCTTAGTGGCTATTTTACAGATTTTAGGCTTCCCGGAGCAGATGATAGCTTGGATTTCTGAGTGCATTTCTACTCCCCGTTTCTCTATTTCTATCAATGGCGAGTTGAATGGTTTCTTTAATAGTAGCCGAGGTTTGAGGCAGGGGGATCCTATGTCCCCTTATTTATTTGTGCTGGCTATGGAGGTCTTCACGGGGTTGATGCGTATTATGGAGCAGGAGAGTCAGTTTGCGTACCATTGGCGGTGTGGGAAGATTGGTATTTCGCATTTATGCTTTGCGGATGATCTTATGGTTTTCTGTAGGGCAGAGAGGGAGTCAGTTGCTGCAGTTAATGTTGTCCTTGGTCAGTTCCAAGCTCTTTCTGGGTTGATTCCTAATCCTAACAAGAGCAATCTTTTTGTGGCTGGTGTGTCTTCTGAGACTAAGCAAGAGTTACTTGGGATTCTTGGTTTTCAGGAAGGGGTATTACCTGTCAGATATCTTGGGGTTCCTCTGATTTCTACTAAGCTTACGGCAGTGGATTGTAGGGTTTTTGTCGACAGGATTGTAGCGAGAGTTAAGAGTTGGACTAGTAGGGTTCTTTCTTTCGCAGGGAGGCTTCAGCTCATTCAATCTGTATTGTTCTCTATTCAGGTGTATTGGTCCTCCATTTTTATCTTGCCTAAGTCAGTGGTGATTAAGGTTGAAATTACTTTGCGTAGTTTTCTTTGGAAGGGTTCAGATTTAGGTAAAGGTGGGGCCAAGGTTGCATGGTCTTCGGTGTGTTTACCAAAGGAAAAGGGTGGTCTCGGTATTAAGAGCGTTGAGTGTTGGAATAAAGCTGCCATAAGTAAGCATTTGTTTGCTGTCTGTAGCAATTTGAGGTCTTCTGTCTGGGTCTCGTGGGTTAGATCTACTCTGCTTAAGGGAAAGAATGTGTGGGAGGTTAGGTGCCCTGGGGATTGCTCGTGGAGTTGGAGGAAAATTCTAGGCCTTCGGTGTCTTGTTCGGCGGTTGATGCAGTTTCGGGTGGGTAATAGGGAGGATATTTCTCTTTGGTTTGATTATTGGCATCCGTTGGGTCCTTTGGTGGAGGTGTTTGGGCGACGGATTATTTATGATTCTGGTCTTGGTCTTCATGCTAGGGTGGCGGATGTTGTTCAGGGAACGGATTGGGCTTGGCCTCGTTCCCTGACCGGGAATTGGATGGACATTATCAGTGGTATCCCTGCTTCCTTCAGGCCTAATAACTCTCAAGCTGATACTTTGTGTTGGGTTGAGGACTCTCGGGGGGCTTTCTCTATTCGTAATGCTTGGGAGGCTCTTCGGTCCCGGCAGCCAGCGGTGGATTGGTTTAGGTCCGTTTGGCATTCTAAATCAATTCCTAGACATGCTTTCATCTTATGGTTGGCCATTAGGGGTGCTCTTTCTACTCAGGATAAGCTTCTTATTTATGGCTTGATTCCGGCTATTCGTTGTGTGTTTTGTGGAGGGAGTTGTGAGGATGTCCATCATCTCTTTTTTTATTGTTCTTATTCTTGCGAGGTTTGGTTTGCTCTTTTAAGGAAGTGCAGATTACCTCTGCGTGCTCGGAGTTGGGAGGATACTATTCTTTGGTCTTGCCATTTCCGCGGTCGGCAACTTCGTGGGTGGGTGGTGCGTATTATGCTTGCGGCTGCTGTCTATGCTATTTGGCGTGAGCAGAATGCTAGGATGCATGGCGAGTTACCTAAACCTGTTACCATGGTTGTTCGTTCCATTGTCAGAGATGTTTGTTTGCGTCTTAATTCCTTATCTGGTGTGATGCCTTCTCCTACTAATAGGTGGCTCTACCAGTCTTGGGGTTTATCTGCTTCTATTTTTTTGTAATTCGTTTGTTTTGCCTTTTGTGGGGTTTGGTGGGTTCTTTTGGCTGTACCCTATGATAGGGTTTGTGCTTAGCTTTTATTGCTTTGCTGTTTTTTGAGTTTCGGTTGGTAGGGGGCCTGTCCCTTGTCTGACCTTGTGATCTTCTCGCTGGGGTATGCCCCTTTGCTTTTGTTTTGTCTCTTTGGTTAATATACTTACATTATCCAAAAAAAATAGGTATTGGAGCTGTTCTAATGCAAGAAGGACGTCCCATTGCACTTTTTAGTGAGAAAATAAGTGGAGCAGCCTTGAATTATCCTACCTATGACAAGGAGATGTATGCTTTGGTTAGGGCATTGGAAAGTTGGCAACACTACCTTTGGCTGAAAGAATTTGTGATTCACACGGATCATGAGTCCTTGAAGCAATTAAATGGGCAGCACAAGCTAAATAAGCAGCATGCCAAGTGGGTGGAGTTCATAGAAACATTTCCATATGTGATTAAGTACAAAAAGGGTAAGGAAAATGTAGTCGCTGATGCTCTGTCTAGAAAGTACGTTTTACTTTCTACTTTGGATGCTAGATTGTTTGGTTTTGACTACATTAAAGAATTGTATGTGGAAGATGCTGATTTTGGCAATGTATTCAATGAATGAGAAAAGGTTGCATTTGGCAAGTTTTATAGGCATGATGGATTTTTGTTTAGAGAAACTAAATTATGCGTGCCTAAGAGTTCTTTGCATGAATTGCTTGTGATGGAAGCTCATGGGGGCGGTTTGATGGGGCATTTTGGTATAGCTAAGACACTAGATGTTTTGCATGAACACTTCTTTTGACCTTATATGAAATGTGATGTAGAAAGAATTTGTGAGAAATGCATTACGTGTAGACATGCTAAGTCTAGGGTTAAGTTTCATAGTTTATATACTCCTTTACCTATACCTAGTGGACCTTGGATTGATATTTCTATGGATTTTGTGCTGGGTTTGCCTAGGTCAAAGAGGGGTAGGGATTCTATATATGTGGTTGTTGATAGGTTTTCTAAAATGACACATTTCTTTCCTTGTCATAAAACTGATGATGCATCACATATTGTTGATTTGTTTTTCAAAGAAATCGTTAGATTGCATAGCATGCCTAAAACCATTATTTCGGATAGAGATGCTAATTTCTTAAATTACTTTTGGAAAACTTTATGGGGCAAGCAAGTTTTTTTTTTTTTGGATAATGTAAGTATATTAACCAAAGAGACAAAACAAAAGCAAACGGGCATACCCCAGCGAGAAGATCACAAGGTCAGACAAGGGACAGGCCCCCTACCAACCGAAACTCAAAAAACAGCAAAGCAATAAAAGCTAAGCACAAACCCTGTCATAGGGTACAGCCAAAAGAACCCACCAAACCCCATAAAAGGCAAAACAAGCGAATTCCAAAAAAATAGAATCAGATAAACCCCAAGACTGGTGGAGCCACCTATTAGTAGGAGAAGGCATCACACCAGATAAGGAATTAAGACGCATACAAACATCTCTGACAATGGAACGAACAACCATGGTAACAGGTTTAGGTAACTCGCCATGCATCCTAGCATTCCGCTCACGCCAAATAGCATAGACAGCAGCCGCAAGCATAATACGCACCACCCACCCACGAAGTTGCCGACCGCGGAAATGGCAAGACCAAAGAATAGTATCCTCCCAGCTCCGAGCACGCAGAGGTAATCTGCACTTCCTTAAAAGAGCAAACCAAACCTCGCAAGAATAAGAACAATAAAAAAAGAGATGAGGGACATCCTCACAACTCCCTCCACAAAACACACAACGAATAGCCGGAATCAAGCCATAAACAAGAAGCTTATCCTGAGTAGAAAGAGCACCCCTAATGGCCAACCAGAAGATGAAAGCATGTCTAGGAATTGATTTAAAATGCCAAACGGACCTAAACCAATCCACCGCTGGCTGCCGGGACCGAAGAGCCTCCCAAGCATTACGAATAGAGAAAGCCCCCCGAGAGTCCTCAACCCAACACAAAGTATCAGCTTGAGAGTTATTAGGCCTGAAGGAAGCAGGGATACCACTGATAATGTCCATCCAATTCCCGGTCAGGGAACAAGGCCAAGCCCAATCCCTCCCCTGAACAACATCCGCCACCCTAGCATGAAGACCAAAACCAGAATCATAAATAATCCGTCGCCCAACCACCTTCACCAAAGGACCCAACGGATGCCAATAATCAAACCAAAGAGAAATATCCTCCCCATTACCCACCCGAAACTGCATCAATCGCCGCACAAGACACCGAAGGCCTAGAATTTTCCTCCAACTCCACGAGCAATCCCCAGGGCACCTAACCTCCCACACATTCTTTCCCTTAAGCAGAGTAGATCTAACCCACGAGACCCAGACAGAAGACCTCAAATTGCTACAAACAGCCCACAAATGTTTACTTATGGCAGCTTTATTCCAACACTCAACGCTCTTAATACCGAGATGACCCTCTTCCTTTGGTAAACACACCGAAGACCATGCAACCTTTGCCCCACCTTTACCTAAATCTGAACCCTTCCAAAGAAAACTACGCAAAGTAGTTTCAACCTTAATCACCACTGACTTAGGCAAGATAAAAATGGAGGACCAATACACCTGAATAGAGAACAATACAGATTGAATGAGCTGAAGCCTCCCTGCAAAAGAAAGAACCCTACTAGTCCAACTCTTAACTCTCGCTACAATCCTGTCGACAAGAACCCTACAATCCACTGCCGTAAGCTTAGTAGAAATCAGAGGAACCCCAAGATATCTGACAGGTAATACCCCTTCCTGAAAACCAAGAATCCCAAGTAACTATTACTTAGTCTCAGAAGACACACCAGCCACAAAAAGATTGCTTTTGCTAGGATTAGGAATCAACCCAGAAAGAGCTTGGAACTGACCAAGGACAGCATTAACTGCAGCAACTGACTCCCTCTCTGCCCTACAGAAAACCATAAGATCATCCGCAAAGCATAAATGCGAAATACCAATCTTCCCACACCGCCAATGGTATGCAAACTGACCCTCCTGCTCCATAATATGCATCAACCCCGAGAAGACCTCCATAGCCAGCACAAATAAATAAGGGGAGATAGGATCCCCCTGCCTCAAACCTCGGCCACTAGCAAAGAAACCATTCAACTCGCCATTGATACAAATCGAGAAACGGGGAGTGGAAATGCACTCAGAAATCCAAGTTATCATCTGCTCCGGGAAGCCTAAAATCTGTAAAATAGCCACTAAGAAATCCCACCGCACAGAATCATAGGCTTTCATTAAATCTACCTTCAGCGCACACCTAGGATGACCCCCATCACGATGATAGTTCCTTAACAATTCCTGCGACAGTAATATATTATCACTAATCCTCCTACCAGCAACGAACGCCGACTGAAAAGGACTAACAACATCAGGCAGTACCATCTGAACACGATTCGCAATAATTTTGGCAATGCATTTGTAGATAGTGTTACAACACGAAATAGGCCTAAAATCCCCAACCTTAGAAGGATTAGGAACCTTAGGAATAAGAGCAACCACAGTAGCATTCACTTGCTTGAGCAATCTCCCGGAGCTAAAAAACGAATGAATAGCACGAAGAAAATCATCACCAACAACAGACCAAGCTTTCTTGAAGAAAGTAGCATTATAACCATCCGGACCAGGAGCTTTATTATCTTTTAAAGAGAACAAAACTGCCTTAATTTCAACATCACTAACCTCTCTACCCAAGGTAGCACACTGATCACCAGAAATACGTTTCGGGAGAGCCCGCCTCACTAAATCAAGGTCAATCCTAGGGCATCCAGCAGGCTGTCTCAGAAGTGTCTCAAAGAAGTTCACCACCGTTGATTTAACTTCACTAGGCTCCTCCACACGATTACCATGCTCATCGGTAAGAGATAATACCTTACTCCTACTACATCTTTGTCTCATCGATCGAAAAAAGAACTTAGAATTCCTATCTCCCAAATTAATCCACTGAACCCGGGACTTTTGTCTCAAAAAACTCTCCTCATCTCTACTCAAGTCACCATAAAGCTTCACCAACCGAGACTCCTCCTCATGTAAAGAAGCGTTCGTAGGCTGCCTCTGAATATCCCATTGCACAGACTCTAAATCATGTTTAGCTTGCTGCACCCTAGAAGACAAGTCAGAATAACACTCCCTATTAAGTTTCTGAAGCTCTACTTTCAATCTTTTTAGCTTCTTACATAGCTGAAACATAGGAGACCCATCCACCCTGTCTGCCCAAACCCGATCCACCAAGGATAAAAATTCTGGATGATCCGCCCAGAAATCAAAAAACTTAAAAGGCACCCGTCGCCGAGGGAGATCCACAATCTTAACAATCATAGGAGAGTGATCAGAAACACTAGAAGGAAGAAAATGCGCCTCTGAACCTCGAAAGGAAATATCCCAATTCAAGTTGACCAAAGCTCTATCTAACTTTCGAAGAATAGGATCAATCGTACGATGATTAGACCAAGTATAGAAGCACCCATTAAATCGCAGATCATCCAACCCAGATGATACGAACCCCGTCAACTTGTGACGAAACCCGAAACCAGCTCTGATACCAAATGGTACGAACCCCGCCAACTTATGACGAAACCCGAAACCAGCTCTGATACCAAATGGTACGAACCCCCGCCAACTTATGATGAAACCCGTAACCAGCTCTGATACCAAATGGTACGAACCCCGCCAACTTATGACGAAACCCGTAACAATGTTACTGCCTAGGACCGTTCTACTTTCAGGTTTAGGATGGAAACCGCGACCCAACACCTATAGAGAAGGTGCGAACCTTGGTATTAGGAGGACGCCACAATCAAGGATGGCAAACTTGATTGATAAGTCAAGGTACGAACGCCACAGAGTAATCTGATAAGTTCGTAGGTTCTTCAAAGAACCCAAGAGAGACTTAAACTCACATTTCTATATTGAAATTCATCTCTGCCTTTATTAAATGAATTACAAATGAGTTTAAATAGAAAATGAAATGTCTTGGAACAACCCTCCAAGCATGGGAAACGAAAATAAGTAAAGTAAGGTGTGATTTTGTTGACTATAAAGGTTTGAACTCAATAAAAACGTGCAATACAAATGTCAAAGGAAGATAACACAATTGTCAAAGTAAGACAACAATTGTCAAAGTAAGACAGCTTCTGGATACTTTGAAATAACTGACCAAATCTTCCTCGTGTGGCCTCCAATGGATCTAATTCCAACATCAAAGTTGAAGATAAGATCATGAACTTTGAAAAGACGTACTCACACACCTCCAGAATCCTAGCCGTTCACACGTTATGAATTTCCAAAGTTATCCTTTCGAATCAGCAGGTTGCCTCGCCTTTGTGCTAGATAAGTCTTCATCATTCCCCTCCTCTTGAAAAGGATTTGTCCTCAAATCAAGGTCATCACTTATTGATGTGAAACAATACGAATTACACATGAAATGGTAACGAATGATACGAACTACAAACAAACAACAACATAAGGATAGAATAAACCCGAGACTAGAGCGTTGGCTCTGATACCAAATGATACGAACCCCGTCAACTTGTGACGAAACCCGAAACCAGCTCTGATACCAAATGGTACGAACCCCGCCAACTTATGACGAAACCCGAAACCAGCTCTGATACCAAATGGTACGAACCCCCGCCAACTTATGATGAAACCCGTAACCAGCTCTGATACCAAATGGTACGAACCCCCGCCAACTTATGATGAAACCCGTAACCAGCTCTGATACCAAATGGTACGAACCCCGCCAACTTATGACGAAACCCGTAACAATGTTACTGCCTAGGACCGTTCTACTTTCAGGTTTAGGATGGAAACCGCGACCCAACACCTATAGAGAAGGTGCGAACCTTGGTATTAGGAGGACGCCACAATCAAGGATGGCAAACTTGATTGATAAGTCAAGGTACGAACGCCACAGAGTAATCTGATAAGTTCGTAGGTTCTTCAAAGAACCCAAGAGAGACTTAAACTCACATTTCTATATTGAAATTCATCTCTGCCTTTATTAAATGAATTACAAATGAGTTTAAATAGAAAATGAAATGTCTTGGAACAACCCTCCAAGCATGGGAAACGAAAATAAGTAAAGTAAGGTGTGATTTTGTTGACTATAAAGGTTTGAACTCAATAAAAACGTGCAATACAAATGTCAAAGGAAGATAACACAATTGTCAAAGTAAGACAACAATTGTCAAAGTAAGACAGCTTCTGGATACTTTGAAATAACTGACCAAATCTTCCTCGTGTGGCCTCCAATGGATCTAATTCCAACATCAAAGTTGAAGATAAGATCATGAACTTTGAAAAGACGTACTCACACACCTCCAGAATCCTAGCCGTTCACACGTTATGAATTTCCAAAGTTATCCTTTCGAATCAGCAGGTTGCCTCGCCTTTGTGCTAGATAAGTCTTCATCACCAGACTCAGCTAAACAATTAGAAAAGTCATCTTTCCAATGAGGCCAAGAATTGGAGCCTCCAACACTCTCAACCGAAGACTTAATAGCATTAAAGTCACCCATCACAATCCAAGCACTATTCTCCCATTCCACTCCGCGCGCCACTAAATCAGCCCACAACGCCTCCCTACGAACATTACAATTATCACAAATTCGGAGTATGGTCATTGCCCTCCATTGGTACTAAATTAAGATGATTATCAACATTTTCCACAAGCGGAACACTAGCACTATTCCCCATAGTAGATAATTCTCCACCCTTGTTCTTTTTTTTAACCTCAACCCAAACCGGTCGTTTAGGCCCCAACGAGTCTTCGTGCCTCTTCTTCATATCATGAACATCAACCCCTCCATTTCCGGTAACCATATTCACATTGTCACCCAAATCTTGAACGCTTTGTTTACATATACCCGGCGCATGCCCAAACACCTTATAAATATTACACCTAGAAGGAAGCCACTCATAAACAGCATAAATAGTTTTCCACTCCCCATTAGCACATTGAATATCAAACTCATTAATGACATCCTTCGAAGCATCAATCTCAACACACACACGAGCAAAGCTAAGACGTTTCCTAGCTAAAGTAATGTGATCAGCATGCAATGGAATGCCCAAAGCACTAACTACAAAACTCAGGCCCTTTGAAGTCCAATATTCAAACGGAAGATTGTAAAGTTTAACCCATACAGGAATATTGCGTAACTCATCTTTAGACAAGGATAAACTAGGCTGCCACCGTTTAAGAACAAGCAATTTATTCACTATATGCCATGGACCTTTTTCAAGAACTTCACAAGCATGGTCAAGACTATCAAACTTGAAAATAAAGAACCCTTGTTCCGAAGATAAAACTTCTTTAAGGCCAAACCTACCCCAAATTTTATGAACTACTGAATTCACTACGGGGAAAGGAATTCTCTTATCCACAAAGTACCCTATCAAGGAAGTTCTCCATTCTTCACTTCCCTCAATAGCTACCTCAACCGGAGGGCTAACTTTAATTCTTCCATTTTCTTCAGTTGGTTTAAAATATTGTAAGGATTCAAAGGTAGAAGATCGTACCTCACAAGCAATAGGAGAAGATTTCTGGACAGCCTTAGCATAAGATGGTTTCAGCCCTTGATCATGCATGGAAGAAGGTGTTGAAAATGGTCCAAGATCAGCCCCTCCTTGTCCAAAGCTACCAAGACCCGAAATTGAACCCAAATCACTCGATTTCGGCCCAATTACGCCCACATCAGACCCAAAATGCAAGTTACCAAGCTTTTCCTTTCTATGATCATCTCTTGCAAGCCCAAATCCACCATAATTCGAAGGTGATTCAATAACATTAATCCTTGGCCCATCTAATTTTGTGGAATCAGTCCCATTAGCTCCAATACCCGAAATTGATCCCAAAGCACCAAAATTTGACTCTATTACCCCCATTCCTTGCTGACTAGTATTATTTAGTGAAGGAAAGTCATCACCAACCACCTTCCTTTGACAATTTTGGCTATTAAGGTCAATACTAGCCACCTTATTTTGAAAAACTTGTCCATGAGAATCATTCATCATTTGAATTAATTGCCCATTGCACATGATCTCATGCAACAAGTCTTCACTCTTTTCATCATTGTCAACCATAGCTTTCTTCTTGTCCAATCCCGAAATTGTTGAGAGACAACCAGCCTTCACATGGTTTTCACCCAAAACCATATTTCTACCTTCACCCAAATCCAGATTTTCATCTTCCTCATCATGCAACACCCCATGAAGAACATCATCATGCTTGGATTCAATCCCATTTACACAACCAACAGCTCCATGCCTATCATGTGTTGTTTTATTTGATTGCAATCCCGAAACAGTAGCAAAACAACCATCCTTTGAGCAATTCTCACCCAAATTCGGACTTCTTCCTTCTACAGCACCAATACCATGAGGCAAATTCGAAGGAACAAGTTTTGTAGACACGCAACACCCGGAAACAATGTCTCCACTCTTCATACCACCCTTCTTTACATCACCAGCAGCTAAAGAACCACCAACCATGGCTCCAACCAATATAACAAGAAGAAGATGATGATCACCACCCAACAATAAAGACAAAACGCAGCTCAAAATCACAAGCAAAATCAGTCACAAGATTGGCCAAAGTAGAATCATCCACCATGGCAAACAAGCAATCCAGAACTGCCCAGAAAATAAGGGAAAATGGACCAGCAAAATAACACTAAAAGAGAGGGAGATGAGCTCGTGATCACCAAGAGGAAGATGAAGATCATAAACCCAACCCAAAATCACAAGCATACCATGGCACAAAACAAGCTAAAAAACTGCCCAGAAAATGACCAGCAAACCTAAAGCTAAAGAAGAACGAAAATTGAGCTTGTAATCATCAAAAGAAATCAATAATGATCCCAAAGAGAGAATAGAAAAAAAAAATCAAGAAGAACACTCAAAAAATTCTAGAGAGAAGGCAGAGCATTTTCTCTCTCTAAAACCCTTATTTTCTCTCTCACCTGTCCAAACCCTACATCCCTTCATTCCATTGGTTGAAGATAAGTTGCAGCTCGAATTAGCCTTAAAACCACCAAGATTGGCCACATTAAAATCATCTATAGTAGTAAAAACAAACTAAACAACTTCTAATGAATTAAAGAAAACGAACCAGCAAACCTAAAACTAAAGAAAACGAAAATTGAGCTCGTAATCATCAAAGAAATCAATAATAATCACGAATAGAGAATAGAAAAGAGAGAAGAGAAGAACACTCAAAGAAATTCTAGAGAGAAGTCAGAGCATTTTCTCTCACTATTACTAGATTAGATGATATGCTTGATGAATTGCATGGTTCTATTGTTTTCACTAAAATTAATCTTAAAAGTGGATATCATCAAATTAGGATGAAAGAAGGTGATGAGTGGAAAACTGGGATGAAAGAAGGTGATGAGTGGAAAACTGGGCAAGCAAGTTAGGAACTAAACTTTTATTTTCTACCACTTCTTATCCACAAACTGATGGTCAAACTGAAATAGTTAATAGGACTTTATCTGCTTTGTTGCGTGCTATAATACAAGAGAACTTAAAAACATGGGAAGATTGTTTGCCGCATGTAGAGTTTGCTTATAATAAGAGTGTGCATTCTGCAACTCATTTTTCGCCTTTTGAAATTGTGTATGGTTTTAACCCATTGACTCCTTTGGATTTACTTCCTTTACCTGTGAATGAGCATGTTAATTTGAATGGAAAGAAAAAGGCAGAGTTTGTTAAGCAAATCCATGAAAAGACTAGGCAAAACATCGAGAGGAGAACTGAGCAATATGCCAACCAAGCTAATAAAGGGCGCAAGAAAGTTGTGTTTGAACCCGGTGATTGGGTGTGGTTGCATATGAGGAAGGAACGGTTTCCAGTCCAGCAGCGTTCTAAACTACTTCCAAGGGGAGATGGCACATTTCAAGTGATTGAAAGGATCAATGACAATGCCTACAAGTTAGATCTTCCAGGTAAGTATAATGTTAGTGCAAGCTTCAATGTTTCTGATTTGTCTCCTTTATATTTAGGTGACGATTTGAGGACAAATCCTTTTCAAGAGGGAGGGAATGATGAGAATAAGGGAGCTGCACCAAGGGATCCATTGCATGTTCCGGTTGGGCCAATAACAAGGGCAAGGGCTAAGAGATTCAAAGAAGCATTCAATGGCCTAATTCAAGACACATGGGCTGATTCTGAATTATTAAAGCCCAAGATGAACCCACATGAAGACCAAGGCTTGATTAACATCATCAAGGCAATTGAGTGGGCCGAATAAGAGAAGGCTTGGGAGTGTGGCACAATTTCGGCTTGGGCTTGATTTAATAGTTCCTTGTTTTAGTTTTGTCCATTTGTATGGCAATTATGGCCATTCTAGTTTTCTATTTGTAAGGTCTTAATGGCCGAATATCTTGTTTCCTTTCCTTTCTTTTAGGGTTTCAGTATATAAGGATATTGATGGATGTAAAAAGGCAGATAGGATTTTGAATGAAAATTAAGAGAGTTTTCTCTTTTGTTCTTTGAGAACTAACTGGAACTTATCAGAATTCTCTGTGGCGTTCCTCCTTGACTTATCAATCGAGTATTTCATCCTTGATTGTGGCGTCCTTCTTTATTACCAAGGTTCACATCTCGATATAGGTGTTGGTCATAGTTTCAATCCTAACCAGAGGTTAAAACAATCTTCGGCATCAATTTGGGGAGAGCCTCCAAAGGTGATCCATCAAGGTTTGCTGTTCTTGATTAAGGACAGTACCCGAGATGGGCTTGTAACTAGGCTCAAGTAAGTCAAGATTGAATCTATCATTACTTGGGTCGTATCTAACTTGTGGGATATATAGTCCACAGAGCTAGACTGGCTAGATCTTGCCATAGAAAACTTTGCAAAGAGACAATCATTAGCAAAATCATGAAAAGAGGAAAATTCTTTTCTTTTTCTAGACATTTAAAACAATTTAGTTAAAAACATCTGGAGTTGTACTCCTTTCTACAGCGAAGTAGGATCTGTACACAGATCTATCTTTGAAGTAATATATACTGCAAGACAGTATTAAAACTGTAAAACAGTATTGGACAAAGTCCATTTTCTAGAGAACCGCAGAAGGGTCCTGACTTGCTTGCCTTAAGAGAGTAGATGACTTAGCAAGGTGATGTGTTCAAAAGGAATAACATCTGAATCCAAGTGATTCTATTCTAGAAAGAAAGAAGTTAAAGTGTCAGCTTTCATTCTCATAAAAAGAAATTATAAAGGATATCAAAATATTATCTGATTCCTTCTTTTTATAGAGGCCAAGAAATTGCTTCTATAAATATGTCTAAAAATTTAGTCATAAGTGTGGAACTAAACTCTTCATTCTGTTGACTAATTACAGCTTTGCTTGATAACCTGTTTAACTCATTCAAAAGACTGCAAAAACTGGTTAGCAATATATGCACAATATCACAATAGAAAAGACTAAATAATCTTTATAAACATAATCAATAAAGACCAAGCTTATAATTGTCAATTAAATGGAAAATCCATAAACCGACAAAAATAGAGAAAAGATAAAATCTTTAACTCTGAGAAAAAGTAAAAACTTAATCTCTTTTCTAAACAACTTCAATGCAAAAGGATAGAATAATCCTATGAAGATGTTATGGCATGATAGGTACAAAACAAAACACCTATGCTTTTATACAAAATTTAAACAGTGAAGTAACTCAAAAAAACCAAGTAATATTTGATAAAACAGAAGCTATCATAGATAGAACTGCAGTTATCAAAAACATTATTAATATTTAACAGCTATCATAGTATTTGACTAATTAGAATATTTCTCTGTGGTAGCATACTGCAAAAGAGAATGTTTCTAAAAGACTTTGAATCCTAGAATAAGGATAGAATCGAGGAAGCTTTTCAGGATAATATAATCTTTAAGGGAAAAGTTTTCAAGATATATAAACTGATGAAGACTTATCTAGCACAAAGGCGAGGCAACCTGCTGATTCGAAGGGATAACTTTGGAAATTCATAACGTGTGAACGGCTAGGTTTTTGTGAGGCGTGTGAGTAGGTCTTTTCAAAGTTCATGATCTTATCTTCAACTTTGATGCTGGAATCAGATCCATTGAAGGCCACACGGGGAAGCTATGGTTGGTTATTTCAAAGTATCCAGAAGCTGTCTTACTTTGACAATTGTGTTCTCTTCCTTTGATAATTGTGTTGCATGTTTTTATTGAGTTCAAAGCTTCCTAGTCAACAAAATCACACCATCCTTTACTTGTTTTCGTTTCCCATGCTTGGAGGGTTGTTCCAAGACATTTCATTTTCTATTTAAACTCATTTGTAAGTCATTTAATAGAGGCAGAGATGAATTTCAATATAGAAATGTGAGTTTAAGTCTCTCTTGGGTTCTTTGAAGAACCTACGAACTTATCAGATTACTCTGTGGCGTTCGTACCTTGACTTATCAATCAAGTTTGCCATCCTTGATTGTGGCGTCCTCCTAATACCAAGGTTCGCACCTTCTCTATAGGTGTTGGGTTGCGGTTTTCCATCCTAAACCTGAAAGTAGAACGGTCCTAGGCAGTAACATTGTTACGGGTTTCGTCACAAGTTGGCGGGGTTCGTATCATTTGGTATCAGAGACTGGTTTCGGGTTTCGTCACAAGTTGGCGGGGTTCGTATCATAAACCCTGAAGAGGTCTGCCAAGAGATTAAACTTAAACTCTTAGTTTGCTGTTAACACTAAAAGTGTTCACCTTTAATCAAATTAGCAAAGCTAATAAAGACCAAAGAATTCTATGAGTCTAAGGAAAAACCTAAAACTCAATGTTGGTGAAATAACCAACTGATTTCCACAGACATTACTCTAGATAAATAAATTATCTAGAGAGATTTTAGACAATATAATTGCCTAAAAATGTAAGGGATAGTCCCTCTCCCCCTTGAAAGAAGGTATACTTCCTTTCACAAATCTAAGACGAGCAAGGGAGGAAGAATATCCTCGAAGGTAATCTATAAGATGGATCCCTTGCACGATGGCTGGAAGGGGAACCCAGCATGAGCGAGAGAGATGAGAATAATCTCTCATGGTTCTAGCAGATTGACTCAGAATACTAAGTCTTAGAACCTGATGTTGGTTGTCTGAAACAGAGTATTCAGACCCAGGATAATCATTCAGAAAACTATGATTATCACTTATGTCTAACTCTAATGGAGCCAGTAGAGTGTCTATAAAGTTTGTAGGGTTTGAAAGAGATATAGACTCAATTCCTAGCTTTGAAGTTAACCCAATTGTAACAATTGTGATTAACTATATGATCATAAGCTTCTTATAAAGCTTAGCTGTTTGGGTAAGGAAAAGATTAACAAAGTTATTCCTTAAAACCGTTAATTTAATACCTTTGAATAAAAGCCAGAGAATACTGGGGTTTAAAGATATTCTTTGAAAGATAGAGTAAAGTTGAAGAGAACTTATCTATCAGGCTTAACTTTATTCAACAAAGTTGAACTAGAAAACCTATCTCTAAGAAGAGAGTTAGTTTTCATAACCAGAGACACTACTGGTCTGTTAAGAACATAAGTTCTTCTAGGTTCAATAGAAAATTGAATCTTAGTTTGACTAGTAGATTCTTTAATGTTCCACATTGAATCTACTTCAGACTTCGTACCTGAAACTGACCAAATAGAATATTGGTTAGGTTGAGGCAAGATGTTGATTTTAGAGAAGAGAGTTTTACCAAACTTCTCTATAGAACTTTGCAACTTATTCAAGTTACAAACCAAAGTCTTATTAAGACTTTTGGAATTTGATCTATTAAGGTTGTAAGCCTTAACAAGTCTATTTATAACCCTAAGATAATCAATAATATTAATTGTGGGTTTAACAGACTTCTTAGCTAAGACAAGAGGTATTGTCTTTGAGGGTCTTAATCATTGGTTAAAATAAACTAAAGGTTTATTCCTCATTTGCAGTCTATTCTTATTATGAAGAATGATTGTAGAATTATCAGCAGAAAATACTGCTTTAGCAGAGAATACTGCTGACCTAAGAACCAAAGGTCCTAAAGGTTGAACTATTAGGTTTAGAATTCTAAAACCTAATATGGACTGAGAAGATTGTTCCTTTCCTTTAGTAAAAGAAGAAACAGAATCTTCGACTGATGTAAAAGGCTGAGAAGAGTTAATTAACTCTTTGCTGGAAGTACTTATCAGTATTAGAAGATCTCAAGGGTTGATCGGAATTGACTACCAGATCTTCATCAGACATAAAACTAGGCTGATGGAAATCAACCGTTGGCTGAGGAGATTCAACCACTTGATTATCACAAGATTGAGTGTTCAATTCTTGTGTGGTGTTAGACTGGGAAGATTCAGTCTTAACATTAATAGGTTGGGAAGATACAACCTTAGTACTAAACTGAGAAGATACAGTTTTAGTACTATTTGCTAATTGAGATTCTTTTCTCAATTGATGATCTGTATTAGTGACAGATTAAACTTTAGTGTCACTACCAGATTTTATATCAGTAAATCCTTGATATTTTTATTGGAGGGGCCAACTTCAGAATCAAGTTTAGCTAACCTCTTGTAGATCTCAGAGAGCAATATATCATTGCTAGAGTCTACATGACGAACAGGAGTATCTAGCAAAGGCTTAGGATAAACCGATTGCACAGAATGATTAGCTTGAGTAATTAAGCTATCTTGACTATTAGAAAGGTATTTCCTAACCTAATAGGTTGTTTAGCAGAAGAATACTGCTGAGAGCATTTCTAAAACTGAACTGCTCTTAAATCCTCTGAAGGTTGATCTGTAAAAGAATTTACAGAATCATTCATAACCTTAGTGGAGGATTTATGCTGTGTTAATTCAGCATATTTTCTATTTAATTCTGCAGAATGTTTTAGAATGAACTGAAAGAAATCCATCCAAGAACCATTTTGCAGGAAGAAATCATATTCTTTATAAAGAAAAGACTTCCTTTTCTCAGGAAAGTGAGTTAGGAAATTTTGCTTATACTTTGCATTTTCTGGAGTATCTAAAGCTAATTTAATGGATATACTAGTGACCCTACTAACTTGGTCCATTAATAAATCCATTCTCCTATGATTAGGGATTCCTAGACCTAGGAGGCAAACTGTTACTGTAACAGCGAGCTTGTAATAGAAGATTATGTCTATTTGAATCTAAATTCTGCACACAAGGATGTTCACAGAATTTCTGAAGCATAATAAACAAAGCAGAGCTAAACTTATCATGTGGATCTTCACTTGCTAATCTATTTTCTGAATTCAGAAAATCGATCTGTCTTCCTAATTCCTCATGGAAGATTTGAATGTCACTGAAGTCAAGTTGAGACAACTTGTCAATAGCACTATTGACAAGATCCCTACTCATATTCTTTTAGAAAGAAAATTCTTCCTAAAATTTTTGATAGAATTAAGGTGATTAATCCTATCTTCATAATAGACTACTTGTCTGGATAACAAATAATCTATATTGATAAAGATATTATCAACATTTAAAATAGCGAACAAGTAATCTCGGTCGCCATAATCAACACTTTTGCCAATTTCCTTAGCATGTTGATTCTTAGGAGAGTTATGTCTCTTCTTAAAGCTATCTTGTGCATCTTTAAGAGCTTGCTTGTAAATAGCCAAACTGGCTGCGATGTTCTCATCGCTGAGATAAGTACTATTATGCATTTGTGGGTGATCACGATCTATACCTTCGTAATCTACTAGCATATTACTAAAACTATCACTAGTACTCAAACTTTAAACATAAAATGAGCAAATAGAGAGTAGATCTAAATCAAATACAACTTAGTCAGGGGGTAAGACCTATATTTAAGAGATTAACATGACCTATAAAGAAATGATCACAAAATTTTACTTATTAAAGCATGCAGATAATAATATCAAGAAACTTGAGTTTATATATTTGTTAAATGAAAAGTTTGTTTAAAACCTTGCTGATAACTTCTTTACCTAGATCATGAAGAAAGACTGAAGAGCACGCAATCGAGAAAGTAGCGGTCAATAAATGAAGAGCACGCAATCGAGAAAGATAAAATCTAACTAAACCTCATATTGTGTTTGTGTTTTATAAATCGTGCCAAACTTTTAAGCGACAACAACGCATCGACGCCTTCCTCGACTAAACGGCAAACGGCCTGTAGATTTTTGCAACACTTAAAACAAAACACCTTATCCAACACTTAGTCTAGAAAGAAACATCCTAAGAAATCTCTTTTCTCTTTCACCTCAATCTTCATAAAATGACATATCTGCCCTCTTTCACCTCAATCTCCAACTCAAATCAAAGGACTAAACTCTGAAGTTTGCAGCAAGAACTCAACAAAGCTTAAACATTTTAAATATATAAATTTCGTATTTCTTATGTTATTATAATCATGCTTTATCAAAGAAAATTAAATTATCATCTCATATCAAGGCGGTCAAGACTCTTAGGTCTTGCCCCTAACTAAAGGACGACTACTCACTCATTATGTAAAGTGATAACAAAATATGCATAGATTAACAGTATAAATTACTACTATACCACTATATCACCCTAAAAAAGTTGAACCATATAGCTCTGATACCATTCCCTGATACCATTCCTGATACGAACCCAGTCGATTGTATCAAGATTGATGTCGAAGATCGTCTAACCTCTGGTTCGAATGGAAACCGCGACCCAACACCTATATCGAGATGTGAACCTTGGTATAAAGAAGGACGCCACAATTAAGAATGAAATACTCGATTGATAAGTCAAGAAGGAACGTCACAGAGAATTCTAATAAGTTCCAGTTAGTTCTCAAAGAACAAAGAGAGAACTCTCTCAATTTTCATTCAAAATCAAGTCTCCTTCTTACATTCATCAATATCCTTATATACTGAAACCCTAAAAGAAAGGAAAGGAAACAAGATACTCGGCCATTAAGGCCTTACAAACAGAAAACAGAAAGGCCATAATTGCCCTACAAATGGACAGAACTAAAACAAGCAACTATGAAATCAAGCCCAAACCGAAATTGTGCCACACTCCTAAGCCTTCTCTTATTCGGCCCACTCAATTGCCTTGATGATGTTAATCAAGCCTTGGTCTTCATGTGGGCTCATCTTGGGCTTTAATAATTCAGAATCAGCTCATGTGTCTTGAATTAGGCCATTGAGTGCTTCTTTGAATCTCTTAGCCCTTGCTTTTGTATTGGCCCAATCGGAACATGCAACGGATCCCTTGGTGCAGCTCCCTTATTCTCATCATTCCCTCCCTCTTGAAAAGGATTTGTCCTCAAATCGTCACCTACATATAAAGGAGACAAATCAGAAACATTGAAGCTTGCACTAACATTATACTTACTGATGTGAACCCGTAAGGTTATATAACCCCCAAACCCACACTCAATTTGTTTTACACCCAAGAACTCCCAAAAAATCAGATTCTTCAACCTTCTAGACCCGATGAATACTCAATCCACGAACCCGAAAGTATAAACACTCAAGAACGCCACAAAGGAAGCCTTCCTTTGATAAGTTCAGTAGTTCTATCAAGAACAAGTAGGTGAAACGAAATTTGATGTGAACCCGTAAGGTTATATAACCCCCAAACCCACACTCAATTTGTTTTACACCCAAGAACTCCCAAAAATCAGATTCTTCAACCTTCTAGACCCGATGAATACTCAATCCACGAACCCGAAAGTATAAACACTCAAGAACGCCACAAAGGAAGCCTTCCTTTGATAAGTTCAGTAGTTCTATCAAGAACAAGTAGGTGAAACGAAATTTCACTCAGTTTTTGTATTAATTGATCAATGGTTGCATAAAATGACTTACAAATGAGTTTAAATAGAAAATGAAATGTCTTGGAACGACCCTCCAAGCATGGGAAACGAAAACAAGTAAAGGAAGGTGTGATTTGTTGACTAGGAAGCTTTGAACTCAATAAAAAACGTGCAACACAATTATCAAATGAAGATAACACAATTGTCAAAGTAAGACAACAATTGTCAAAGTAAGACAGCTTCTGGATACTTTGAAATAACCGACCATATCTTCCTCGTGTGACCTCCAATGGATCTGATTCCAAATTGAAAATTGAAGATAAGATCATGAACTTTGAAAAGTCCTACTCACAAGTCTCTAGAAACCTAACCGTTCACACGTTATGAATTTCCAAAGTTATCCCTTCGAATTAGCAAGTTGCATCTTCCTTAACTTGAATTACATTCACTAAGGTTGGGCCCTCCTTTTGCAAGTCCATTCCTTCCATGGGCCTCCATGAATATGCCTGAACCCAAATCCCTTGAATTAGCCCACTCAATGCATTTTTGAATTTCTTAGCACGTGCTCTTGTAACCGGCCCAACGGGAACTTGGATTGGATCCGCATTCCATGCCCTTATGCTAGATAAGTCTTCATCATTCCCCTCCTCTTGAAAAGGATTTGTCCTCAAATCAGGGTCATCACCTGCATCAAAAGGACTTAAATCAGAAACATTGAATGTAGCACTTACATTATACTCACCGGGCAAGTCTAGCTTATACGCATTATCATTGATGCGTTCTAGGACTTGAAAAGGACCATCCCCTCTAGGTAGTAGCTTGGATTTCCTCTGGGTCGGAAAGCGTTCCTTGCGCATATGCACCCAAACCCATTCTCCAGGTTCGAAGACCATCTGTCGTCGGCCCTTATTGGCTTGTTTTTCATATTGCTCCGTTCGCCGTTCAATGTTGACCTTTGCTTTCTCATGAATCTGCTTTACAAGTTCAGCTTTTCTTTTCCCATCTAAATTCACATGCTCAGACATTGGTAATGGTGATAAATCCAAAGGAGTTAAAGGATTAAAACCATAAACAATCTCAAATGGTGAAAATTTAGTAGCAGAATGAACAGAACGATTATAAGCAAACTCAACATGCGGTAAGCATTCTTCCCATGTTTTAATGTTCTTTTTGATAATTGCACGCAACAAGGTAGATAAGGTCCTATTTACTACTTCTGTTTGACCATCAGTTTGAGGATGACAAGTAGTTGAAAACAACAACTTAGTTCCTAACTTAGCCCATAAGGTCTTCCAGAAATAACTTAAGAACTTAGCATCCCTATCAGAAACAATTGTTCTAGGCATGCCATGTAAGCGAACAATTTCTTTAAAGAACAAATCTGCAACATGTGAAGCATCATCAGTCTTGTGACATGGAATAAAATGTGCCATTTTAGAAAATCTATCCACGACAACAAACACGGAATCTCTTCCCCTTTGTGACCTAGGCAAACCTAATATAAAATCCATTGAAATATCAATCCAAGGTTCACTAGGAATTGGAAGTGGTGTATATAAGCCATGGGGTTGTACTCGGGATTTCGCTTGCCTACATGTGACACATCTACCACAAAGTCTCTCAACATCTCGTTTCATGTGTGGCCAATAGAAGTGTTCTTGCAGAACGGCTAAGGTTTTAGCTACCCCAAAGTGTCCCATTAGCCCTCCCCCATGTGATTCTCTCACCAGCAAATCTCGCAAGGAACAATTTGGTATACACAATTTATTGTCTCGAAACAAGAAACCCTCATGTCTAAAATACTTACCACTGGCACTCTTTTCACAAGATACATAATCTTCACAAAAATCACAATCTAAAGGATATAAATCTTTAATATGCTCAAAACCAAGAATCTTAGCATCAAGAGTAGATAGAAGAGTGTACCTTCGAGAAAGTGCATCAGCAACGATGTTCTCCTTACCTTGTTTATATCGAATAACGTACGGAAAAGTCTCAATGAATTCGACCCATCGTGCATGCCTCTTATTCAACTTGTGTTGGCCTTTAAGGTGTTTTAAGGACTCATGATCGGTGTGAATCACGAATTCTTTAGGCCACAAGTAATGTTGCCATGTCTGTAAAGCCCGAACCAATGCATACAGCTCTTTATCATAAGTCGGATAGTTTAAGGCTGCCCCACTTAGTTTCTCACTGAAGTAAGCAATTGGTCGTCCCTCCTGCATTAATACTGCACCTATACCAATACCTGAAGCATCACATTCAATTTCAAACGTTTTATTAAAGTTAGGTAAAGACAATAAAGGGGCGTTGGTCAGCTTTTGCTTAATCAATTGAAACGCCTTCTCTTGTTCTTCTCCCCACTTGAATCCAACGTTCTTTTTTATTACTTCGGTAAGCGGTGCGGCCAATGAGCTAAAATCTTTCACAAACCGTCGGTAGAAACTAGCAAGTCCATGAAAACTTCTTACATTACCTACAGTTGTGGGACTCGGCCACTCTTGAATTGCACATACCTTCTCCTCATCAACCTGTATACCCTGTGCACTAACAACAAATCCTAGAAACACAAGTTTATTGGTGCAAAAGGTACACTTTTTCAGATTAGCAAACAACTTTTCTTTCCTGAGTACATCTAAGACAGATTTTAAATGCACTACATGTTCATCCAAGTTTTTGCTATATATGAGAATATCATCAAAATAAACAACTACGAATTGTCCAATGAAAGCTCGCAAAACATGGTTCATTAATCTCATGAAAGTACTAGGAGCATTAGTTAACCCAAAAGGCATAACTAACCATTCATACAAACCATATTTTGTTTTAAACGCAGTTTTCCACTCATCACCTTCTTTCATTCTAATCTGATGGTATCCACTTTTCAAATCAACTTTAGAAAATACACAAGAACCATGCAATTCATCTAGCATATCATCTAAGCGAGGAATAGGATGTCGATACTTTACCGTTATATTGTTAACAGCTCGGCAATCAACACACATTCTCCATGAGCCGTCCTTCTTAGGAACCAAAATAACTGGAACAGCACAAGGACTCATGCTTTCCTGAACATACCCTTTTTTCATTAATTCATCAACCTGCCTTTGAAGCTCCTTTGTCTCCTCAGGATTACTGCGATAGGCTGGTCGGTTTGGAATGGTTGCGCCGGGTACAAAATCAATTTGATGCTCAATCCCTCGAATAGGTGGCAAACCATCTGGAATTTCCTCGGGAAAAACATCATCAAATTCCTGCAAGAGAGATAAAACAGAGCTAGGCAAAGAAGCCTCAAGTTGGTTAACATTTAAACATTCTTCCTTATACATAAGTATAAGTATGGGTTTGTTGGACAACATCGCTCTTTTAACATCACTCGCTCTAGCATAAAAATTTGTTTTTCTCTCTTCTTTTCTTTCAATGGCCGTTTCTCTCTCATTTTTCTCTTTCTTTTTTGTCTCGACCTCTTTTTCTTTTGCTCTCATTTTCTTTTTCTCACTCTCTTGTTGCAACCTCAATTGATCCTCATAAACTTGTTGTGGTGTCAAAGGAACTAGAGTGATTGTCCTTTGGTTATGCACGAAAGAGTACTTGTTGGTGAAGCCATCATGACTAACACGTCGGTCAAACTGCCATGGTCGTCCTAGTAACAAGTGCCCTGCTTGCATTGGAACTACGTCGCATAACACTTTGTCTTCATATTTTCCGATTTGAAAAGAAATCATAACTTGTTTGTTCACCTTTACCTCACCACTATCGTTTAGCCATTGCAACTTGTAAGGTCGGGGGTGTTTAATTATTGGCAAGCCTAACCTTTCCACCATAAGAGTGCTAGCAACATTAGTACAACTACCACCATCTATTATCATACTACATACCTTGTTATTAACATGGCACCTAGTATGGAAAATATTTTCTCGTTGTACTTCTTCTTCTTTTTTGACTTGGACACTTAGCGCTCGCCTTGCCACCAACATCTCTCCTTGGACAGCGTATTCTTCATTATCAGCATCCTCCAATGGTGGCATAGAGTCGGTGTTTTCTTCGTCATCTTCTGATTCGACCTCTCCATTATCTCGTATCACCATAACTCTTTTGTTTGGACATTGGCTAGCTATGTGACCCCTGCCTTGACACTTAAAACACTTAATATCACGATTCCTAGAAGTGGAAGAATCGGATTTACCTTGATTTCCATTGTTTGTTGCTTTTGGCTTTTGCTCGGCCTTAGGCTTCATCATCGGCTGCTTCTCATCTTTCTTCCAATGATTTGGTCTCCAAGCTGATGAACTAGAATTTTGGCTTGGACGTGTATTACCCCTTCTTTTGAGCTGGTTCTCTATTTTTATTGCCATGTGAACCATGTCCTCCAACTCCACATAATGTTGCAATTCCACCACATTGGTAATTTCACGATTCAAACCTGCCAAGAACCTAGACATTGTTGCTTCCCGATCCTCCTCTATATTTGCTCGAATCATAGCGACTTCCATCTCCTTATAATATTCCTCCACACTTCGGTTGCCTTGTCGAAGACTTTGCAACTTGTTGTATAGCTCCCGGTAGTAGTAGCTCGGGACGAATCGCTTCCTCATCACTGCTTTCATCTCCTCCCACGTCTCTATTGGACGCTCCCTATTTCTCCTCCTGTTCATCACCAATTGATCCCACCAAACAATAGCATATTCAGAAAATTCAATGGCAGCAAGTTTTACCTTCTTATTCTCGGAATAATTGTGGCAATCGAACACTAGCTCCACCTTCTTTTCCCATTCGAGATAAACCTCCGGATCATTTTTTCCTTGAAACGATGGAATCTTCATTTTGATACTACCCAAGTTATTATCTTCACGATTCCTAACTACCCCATTTTGACCCCGAAATCCTCTTCTCGGTACTCCTTCATGCCTACCTCCTCTAGGCCTATTTCTACCCATTTCAACTTCAGATTCGAAATCATCATCATCCCCACTTCTAAGCTCACGTTCTCTCTCAGATACATCTCCGAAAACACCACGCCTATTTTGTCTACCTAAGTTCAAAGGCTGTTCCCTTTGTATACGAGCTATAACCTCATCTTGTTGATCCATCCTATCTCTAATATCCCCAAAAACCACGTTCATTCGCTCGAATTGCTGCTGCATGGCCTTCAGAACAATGGACATGTTCTCCTCTCTAGGTGTTGAATCACTTTGGTTCGACATTATAGAAAGCTGCAATGAAAGAGTTAGAAAAAAATCCTCACAATCCTCACGTGTTTGCACTCAAGATACCACTCCACTCGTGTTTCACTCTAATAGGCTTTTCTCGATGCTGTGCTCACACTCTCTTGCCTTTTTCCACTCTTTATTTTCACCCCCAAGTGCTATAAGAACTAATTGAACTTAACAAAGAAGAAATAACCAATGTATGAATATTCTAACCAACAAAAAACCCACGAAATAACAACACAACCAGAATATATATATATGAAGTCTAGGGTTAAGCACAAGCAAACTTAAGGGTTTTAGAGAGAGAAAATGCTCTGCCTTCTCTCTAGAATTTTTTGAGTGTTCTTCTTGATTTTTTTTCTATTCTCTCTTTGGGATCATTATTGATTTCTTTTGATGATTACAAGCTCAATTTTCGTTCTTCTTTAGCTTTAGGTTTGTTAGTCATTTTCTGGGCAGTTTTTTAGCTTGTTTTGTGCCATGGTATGCTTGTGATTTTGGGTTGGGTTTATGATCTTCATCTTCCTCTTGGTGATCACGAGCTCATCTCCCTCTCTTTTAGTGTTATTTTGCTGGTCCATTTTTCCTTATTTTCTGGGCAGTTCTGGATTACTTGTTTGCCATGGTGGATGATTCTACTTTGGCCAATCTTGTGACTGATTTTGCTTGTGATTTTGAGCTGCGTTTTGTCTTTATTGTTGGGTGGTGATCATCATCTTCTTCTTGTTATATTGGTTGGAGCCATGGTTGGTGGTTCTTTAGCTGCTGGTGATGTAAAGAATGGTGGTATGAAGAGTGGAGACATTGTTTCCGGGTGTTGCGTGTCTACAAAACTTGTTCCTTCGAATTTGCCTCATGGTATTGGTGCTGTAGAAGGAAGAAGTCCGAATTTGGGTGAGAATTGCTCCAAGGATGGTTGTTTTGCTACTGTTTCGGGATTGCAATCAAATAAAACAACACATGATAGGCATGGAGCTGTTGGTTGTGTAAATGGGATTGAATCCAAGCATGATGATGTTCTTCATGGGGTGTTGCATGATGAGGAAGATGAAAATCTGGATTTGGGTGAAGGTAGAAATATGGTTTTGGGTGAAAACCATGTGAAGGCTGGTTGTCTCTCAACAATTTCGGGATTGGACAAGAAGAAAGCTATGGTTGACAATGATGAAAAGAGTGAAGACTTGTTGCATGAGATCATGTGCAATGGGCAATTAATTCAAATGATGAATGATTCTCATGGACAAGTTTTTCAAAATAAGGTGGCTAGTATTGACCTTAATAGCCAAAATTGTCAAAGGAATGTGGTTGGTGATGACTTTCCTTCACTAAATAATACTAGTCAGCAAGGAATGGGGGTAATAGAGTCAAATTTTGGTGCTTTGGGCTCAATTTCGGGTATTGGAGCTAATGGGACTGATTCCACAAAATTAGATGGGCCAAGGATTAATGTTATTGAATCACCTTCGAATTATGGTGGATTTGGGCTTGCAAGAGATAATCATAGAAAGGAAAAGCTTGGTAACTTGCATTTTGGGTCTGATGTGGGCGTAATTGGGCCGAAATCGAGTGCTTTGGGTTCAATTTCGGGTCTTGGTAGCTTTGGACAAGGAGGGGCTGATCTTGGACCATTTTCAACACCTTCTTCCATGCATGATCAAGGGCTGAAACCATCTTATGCTAAGGCTGTCCAGAATTCTTCTCCTATTGCTTGTGAGGTACGATCTTCTACCTTTGAATCCTTACAATATTTTAAACCAACTGAAGAAAATGGAAGAATTAAAGTTAGCCCTCCGGTTGAGGTAGCTATTGAGGGAAGTGAAGAATGGAGAACTTCCTTGATAGGATACTTTGTGGATAAGAGAATTCCTTTCCCCGTAGTGAATTCAGTAGTTCATAAAATTTGGGGTAGGTTTGGCCTTAAAGAAGTTTTATCTTCGGAACAAGGGTTCTTTATTTTCAAGTTTGATAGTCTTGACCATGCTTGTGAAGTTCTTGAAAAAGGTCCATGGCATATAGTGAATAAATTGCTTGTTCTTAAACGGTGGCAGCCTAGTTTATCCTTGTCTAAAGATGAGTTACGCAATATTCCTGTATGGGTTAAACTTTACAATCTTCCGTTTGAATATTGGACTTCAAAGGGCCTGAGTTTTGTAGTTAGTGCTTTGGGCATTCCATTGCATGCTGATCACATTACATTAGCTAGGAAACGTCTTAGCTTTGCTCGTGTGTGTGTTGAGATTGATGCTTCGAAGGATGTCATTAATGAGTTTGATATTCAATGTGCTAATGGGGAGTGGAAAACTATTTATGCTGTTTATGAGTGGCTTCCTTCTAGGTGTAATATTTGTAAGGTGTTTGGGCATGCGCCGGGTATATGTAAACAAAGCGTTCAAGATTTGGGTGACAATGTGAATATGGTTACCGGAAATGGAGGGGTTGATGTTCATGATATGAAGAAGAGGCACGAAGACTCGTTGGGGCCTAAACGACCGGTTTGGGTTGAGGTTAAAAAAAAGAACAAGGGTGGAGAATTATCTACTATGGGGAATAGTGCTAGTGTTCTGCTTGTGGAAAATGTTGATAATCATCTTAATTTAGTACCAATGGAGGGCAATGACCATACTCCGAATTTGGAAGTAATGGAAGAGGGTACTCCTTTAGCAATTTTGGACACTGTTTGTGATGCAGGGGCTGCGCTTTGTAAGGATGGGGCTAATGGTTATGTTGATGACAGGGATGCTCTTTGTGATGATGGGGGTGCTATTTGTGGTAATGATGAGGCTGGTCATGGTGAGGATGGTAGTGATTCTAGCCCTCCTCGTAATGCTTTGGCTTCAAAAGTTAAGGATTCTCTGGAAAAGAAAAAGAAGAAGAAAGGTTCCAGTAGTAAGGGTAAGAAGAATAAGAAGCACTCCTCCCCTAAGGGGGGTAAGTGGAGATAGATTTGTGGGGGTTTCTTCTTATCTTTGTATATTTATTATGATTTTTGGGTGCTGGAATATTAGGGGTCTTAATGACCCTTTGAAGCAAAGAGAGGTTCGCAATTTGATTAAAGATGAGAAATTGTCTTTGTGTGGTTTAGTGGAAACGAAAGTTCTGGAGAAAAATAAAGATGTTATTCTTAAGACCATTGACCGGTCTTGGAAGGTGGAGTGCAATTATAATTTTTCCTCTTTGGGGAGGATTTGGGTTTGTTGGAATCCGTTCGATGTTACTGTTTTGGTTGTCGGATCTTCTGAACAAGTTATCCATTGTAGCGTTTCTTCTGTTGATTCTACTTGGGAGTGTATGATTTCGATTGTGTACGGTGATAATTGTAATGTTCGTAGGAGGCGTTGTGGGCTGATTTAGTGGCGCGCGGAGTGGAATGGGAGAATAGTGCGTGGATTGTGATGGGTGACTTTAATGCTATTAAGTCTTCGGTTGAGAGTGTTGGAGGCTCCAATTCTTGGCCTCATTGGAAAGATGACTTTTCTAATTGTTTAGCTGAGTCTGGGTTGGATGATCTGCGATTTAATGGGTGCTTCTATACTTGGTCTAATCATCGTACGGTTGATCCTATTCTTCGAAAGTTAGATCGAGCCTTGGTCAACTTGAATTGGGATATTTCCTTTCGAGGTTCAGAGGCGCATTTTCTTCCTTCTAGTGTTTCTGATCACTCTCCTATGATTGTTAAGATTGTGGATCTCCCTCGGCGACGGGTGCCTTTTAAGTTTTTTGATTTCTGGGCGGATCATCCAGAATTTTTATCCTTGGTGGATCGGGTTTGGGCGGACAGGGTGGATGGGTCTCCTATGTTTCAGCTATGTAAGAAGCTAAAAAGATTGAAAGTAGAGCTTAAGAAACTTAATAGGGAGTGTTATTCTGACTTGTCTTCTAGGGTGCAGCAAGCTAAACATGATTTAGAGTCTGTGCAATGGGATATTCAGAGGCAGCCTACGAACGCTTCTTTACATGAGGAGGAGTCTCGGTTGGTGAAGCTTTATGGTGACTTGAGTAGAGATGAGGAGAGTTTTTTGAGACAAAAGTCCCGGGTTCAGTGGATTAATTTGGGAGATAGGAATTCTAAGTTCTTTTTTCGATCGATGAGACAAAGATGTAGTAGGAGTAAGGTATTATCTCTTACCGATGAGCATGGTAATCGTGTGGAGGAGCCTAGTGAAGTTAAATCAATGGTGGTGAACTTCTTTGAGACACTTCTGAGACAGCCTGCTGGATGCCCTAGGATTGACCTTGATTTAGTGAGGCGGGCTCTCCCGAAGCGTATTTCTGGTGATCAGTGTGCTACCTTGGGTAGAGAGGTTAGTGATGTTGAAATTAAGGCAGTTTTGTTCTCTTTAAAAGATAATAAAGCTCCTGGTCCGGATGGGTATAATGCTACTTTCTTCAAGAAAGCTTGGTCTGTTGTTGGTGATGATTTTATTCGTGCTATTCGTTCGTTTTTTAGCTCCGGGAGATTGCTCAAGCAAGTGAATGCTACTGTGGTTGCTCTTATTCCTAAGGTTCCTAATCCTTCTACGGTTGGGGATTTTAGGCCTATTTCGTGTTGTAACACTATCTACAAATGCAGTGCCAAAATTATTGCGAATCGTGTTCAGATGGTACTGCCTGATGTTGTTAGTCCTTTTCAGTCGGCCTTCGTTGCTGGTAGGAGGATTAGTGATAATATATTACTGTCGCAGGAATTGTTAAGGAACTATCATCGTGATGGGGGTCATCCTAGGTGTGCGCTGAAGGTAGATTTAATGAAAGCCTATGATTCTGTGCGGTGGGATTTCTTAGTGGCTATTTTACAAATTTTAGGCTTCCCGGAGCAGATGATAGCTTGGATTTCTGAGTGCATTTCTACTCCCCGTTTCTCTATTTCTATCAATGGCGAGTTGAATGGTTTCTTTAATAGTAGCCGAGGTTTGAGGCAGGGAGATCCTATGTCCCCTTATTTATTTGTGCTGGCTATGGAGGTCTTCTCGGGGTTGATGCGTATTATGGAGCAGGAGAGTCAGTTTGCGTACCATTGGCGGTGTGGGAAGATTGGTATTTCGCATTTATGCTTTGCGGATGATCTTATGGTTTTCTGTAGGGCAGAGAGGGAGTCAGTTGCTGCAGTTAATGTTGTCCTTGGTCAGTTCCAAGCTCTTTCTGGGTTGATTCCTAATCCTAACAAGAGCAATCTTTTTGTGGCTGGTGTGTCTTCTGAGACTAAGCAAGAGTTACTTGGGATTCTTGGTTTTCAGGAAGGGGTATTACCTATCAGATATCTTGGGGTTCCTCTGATTTCTACCAAGCTTACGGTAGTGGATTGTAGGGTTCTTGTCGACAGGATTGTAGCGAGAGTTAAGAGTTGGACTAGTAGGGTTCTTTCTTTCGCAGGGAGGCTTCAGCTCATTCAATCTGTATTGTTCTCTATTCAGGTGTATTGGTCCTCCATTTTTATCTTGCCTAAGTCAGTGGTGATTAAGGTTGAAACTACTTTGCGTAGTTTTCTTTGGAAGGGTTCAGATTTAGGTAAAGGTGGGGCCAAGGTTGCATGGTCTTCGGTGTGTTTACCAAAGGAAGAGGGTGGTCTCGGTATTAAGAGCGTTGAGTGTTGGAATAAAGCTGCCATAAGTAAGCATTTGTGGGCTGTCTGTAGCAATTTGAGGTCTTCTGTCTGGGTCTCGTGGGTTAGATCTACTCTGCTTAAGGGAAAGAATGTGTGGGAGGTTAGGTGCCCTGGGGATTGCTCGTGGAGTTGGAGGAAAATTCTAGGCCTTCGGTGTCTTGTTCGGCGGTTGATGCAGTTTCGGGTGGGTAATGGGGAGGATATTTCTCTTTGGTTTGATTATTGGCATCCGTTGGGTCCTTTGGTGGAGGTGTTTGGGCGACGGATTATTTATGATTCTGGTCTTGGTCTTCATGCTAGGGTGGCGGATGTTGTTCAGGGAAGGGATTGGGCTTGGCCTCGTTCCCTGACCGGGAATTGGATGGACATTATCAGTGGTATCCCTGCTTCCTTCATGCCTAATAACTCTCAAGCTGATACTTTGTGTTGGGTTGAGGACTCTCGGGGGGCTTTCTCTATTCGTAATGCTTGGGAGGCTCTTCGGTCCCGGCAGCCAGCGGTGGATTGGTTTAGGTCCGTTTGGCATTCTAAATCAATTCCTAGACATGCTTTCATCTTCTGGTTGGCCATTAGGGGTGCTCTTTCTACTCAGGATAAGCTTCTTATTTATGGCTTGATTCCGGCTATTCGTTGTGTATTTTGTGGAGGGAGTTGTGAGGATGTCCCTCATCTCTTTTTTGATTGTTCTTATTCTTGCGAGGTTTGGTTTGCTCTTTTAAGGAAGTGCAGATTACCTCTGCGTGCTCGGAGCTGGGAGGATACTATTCTTTGGTCTTGCCATTTCCGCGGTCGGCAACTTCGTGGGTGGGTGGTGCGTATTATGCTTGCGGCTGCTGTCTATGCTATTTGGCGTGAGCGGAATGCTAGGATGCATGGCGAGTTACCTAAACCTGTTACCATGGTTGTTCGTTCCATTGTTAGAGATGTTTGTATGCGTCTTAATTCCTTATCTGGTGTGATGCCTTCTCCTACTAATAGGTGGCTCCACCAGTCTTGGGGTTTATCTGATTCTATTTTTTTGTAATTCGCTTGTTTTGCCTTTTATGGGGTCTGGTGGATTCTTTTGGTTGTACCTATGACAGGGTTTGTGCTTAGCTTTTATTGCTTTGCTGTTTTTTGAGTTTCGGTTGGTAGGGGGCCTGTCCCTTGTCTGACCTTGTGATCTTCTCGCTGGGGTATGCCCCTTTGCTTTTGTTTTGTCTCTTTGGTTAATATACTTACATTATCCAAAAAATATATATATATATATTTTGGATAATGATTTTTTTTTTTTTGGATAATGAACACAACTCACAACACAACCTAGAATAGTCAACAAAGAAAAGAACTTAGGATACAAGCACGAATTTGTGTAGAACTCAAAGAAATCTTAGGATACAAGCATGAATTGGTGTTGAACTCAAAGAAGTCTTAGGATACAAGCACAAATTTGTGTAGAAGTCAAAGAAATCTTAGGATATAAGAAGAATTTGTGTAGAAGTCTTGTTCTAATTTTTTTTTTTTTTTTTTGGAATTTTAATATAATCAATACACAAAATCTTCAAGAAGAATAAGCAAGAAAAAAGAGCAAACAATAAAATGCAGAAGCTATGAATTAAAAGGACGAAAAATTCAAAGATAAATCAAACCTAATTTTGGAACTTTGGCTCTGATACCAAATGATGTGAACCCGTAAGGTTATATAACCCCCAAACCCACACTCAATTTGTTTTACACCCAAGAACTCCCAAAAATCAGATTCTTCAACCTTCTAGACCCGATGAATACTCAATCCACGAACCCGAAAGTATAAACACTCAAGAACGCCACAAAGGAAGCCTTCCTTTGATAAGTTCAGTAGTTCTATCAAGAACAAGTAGGTGAAACGAAATTTCACTCAGTTTTTGTATTAATTGATCAATGGTTGCATAAAATGACTTACAAATGAGTTTAAATAGAAAATGAAATGTCTTGGAACGACCCTCCAAGCATGGGAAACGAAAACAAGTAAAGGAAGGTGTGATTTGTTGACTAGGAAGCTTTGAACTCAATAAAAAACGTGCAACACAATTATCAAATGAAGATAACACAATTGTCAAAGTAAGACAACAATTGTCAAAGTAAGACAGCTTCTGGATACTTTGAAATAACCGACCATATCTTCCTCGTGTGACCTCCAATGGATCTGATTCCAAATTGAAAATTGAAGATAAGATCATGAACTTTGAAAAGTCCTACTCACAAGTCTCTAGAAACCTAACCGTTCACACGTTACGAATTTCCAAAGTTATCCCTTCGAATTAGCAAGTTGCATCTTCCTTAACTTGAATTACATTCACTAAGGTTGGGCCCTCCTTTTGCAAGTCCATTCCTTCCATGGGCCTCCATGAATATGCCTGAACCCAAATCCCTTGAATTAGCCCACTCAATGCATTTTTGAATTTCTTAGCACGTGCTCTTGTAACCGGCCCAACGGGAACTTGGATTGGATCCGCATTCCATGCCCTTATGCTAGATAAGTCTTCATCAAAATTTCACTCAGTTTTTGTATTAATGATCAATGGTACCATAAAATGACTTACAAATGAGTTTAAATAGAAAATGAAATGTCTTGGAACAACCCTCCAAGCATGGGAAACGAAAACAAGTAAAGGAAGGTGTGATTTGTTGACTAGGAAGCTTTGAACTCAATAAAAACGTGCAATACAAATGCCAAAGGAATATAACACAATTGTCAAAGTAAGACAACAATTGTCAAAGTAAGACAGCTTCTGGATACTTTGAAATAACCGACCATATCTTCCTCGTGTGACCTCCAATGGATCTGATTCCAAATTGAAAATTGAAGATAAGATCATGAAATTTAAAAAGTCCTACTCACAAGTCTCTTGAAACCTAACCGTTCACACGTTATGAATTTCCAAAGTTATCCCTTCGAATTAGCAAGTTGCATCTTCCTTAACTTGAATTACATTCACTAAGGTTGGGCCCTCCTTTTGCAAGTCCATTCCTTCCATGGGCCTCCATGAATATGCCTGAACCCAAATCCCTTGAATTAGCCCACTCAATGCATTTTTGAATTTCTTAGCACGTGCTCTTGTAACCGGCCCAACGGGAACTTGGATGGTGCGTATTATGCTTGCGGCTGCTGTCTATGCTATTTGGCGTGAGCGGAATGCTAGGATGCATGGCGAGTTACCTAAACCTGTTACCATGGTTGTTCGTTCCATTGTCAGAGATGTTTGTATGTGTCTTAATTCCTTATCTGGTGTGATGCCTTCTCCTACTAATAGGTGGCTCCACCAGTCTTGGGGTTTATCTGATTCTATTTTTTTGTAATTCGCTTGTTTTGCCTTTTATGGGGTCTGGTGGATTCTTTTGGTTGTACCTATGACAGGGTTTGTGCTTAGCTTTTATTGCTTTGCTGTTTTTTGAGTTTCGGTTGGTAGGGGGCCTGTCCCTTGTCTGACCTTGTGATCTTCTCGCTGGGGTATGCCCCTTTGCTTTTGTTTTATCTCTTTGGTTAATATACTTACATTATCCAAAAAAAAGAAGACTAAGGATCTTCCGCCAACTCCGAGAATAATCACCAGGAACCCGAACCTCCCAACAAGTCCTACCTCTCAACAACGTAGATCGAACCCACGAGGCCAATAAAGAACTTCCTCTATCACTACAAAGATTGCAAAGATGCTTAATCATAGTGGCTTTATTCCAAGTTTCTATACATTTAATACCAAGACCACCCTCTTCCTTAGGTAAACACACAAACTTCCAAGCAACTTTGCCCCACCTCTGCCCAAATCCGAGCCACGCCATAAAAAACTACGAAGAGTATCCTCAACTTTACGGATCACAGCCTTAGACAGAGTAAACATCGAAGACCAATACACTTGGATAGAGAACAACACCAATTTTATGAGTTGAAGACGGCCCGTAAAAGAAAGAACCCTGGATGTCCAACTTTTAGCCCTTGCAACAATACGATCAACAAAAACTCTACAATCATCTGTCAAAAGCTTAGTAGAAACAAGAGGAACCCCCAAGTACTTTATTGGCAAAATCCCCTCATTTAAACCAAGAATATTCAACAATCTAGTCTTACAATGAGTAGAAACCCCAGCAACAAATAAGTGACTTTTCCTTGGATTAGGAACCAGCCCCAAAAGACCTTGAAATTGCTTGAGACACGAATCAACCAAGGTAAACCAAAAACCCCTATCAGCCCGACAAAAGACTATCAAATCATCAGCAAAGCACAAATGAGTAAGAGACTCCCTCTTGCACCTCCAATGGAAACAGAACTGATCACTCTTCGCCATAATCCTCATAAGCCCCGATAAAACGTCCATAGCCAGCACAAACAAGTAAGGGGACATAGGATCCCACTGACACAAGCCTCTACTGCTCGGAAAAAAACCATTAAATTCACCATTAATTGAAATAGAGAAATGCGGAGTCGTCATACATTCAGAGATCCAATCCACCATACGCTACGGAAACCCGAAGTCCTCAACACCTTAAGAACATAATCTTACCTCACCGAATCATAGGCCTTCATCGAATCAACCTTAAGAGCACACCGAGGAACACCGCCAGCTAGATGATAATTGCGCAAAAACTCCTAAGAAAGTAAAATATTATCACTAATATTCTTCCCCTCCACAAAAGCTGACTGGGAAGGAATGACAATATCAGGAAGAACTCTTTTCATCATATTCGCAATGACCTTGCAATACATTTGTAAATAGTACTACAATAAGAAATAGGCCGAAACTCAGTAACCTTAGAAGGATTAGGAACCTTAGGAATGAAAGCCACTACAGTGGCATTCACCTACTTCAACAACTTCCCAGAGATAAAAAAAGAGCCAATAGTCCGAACAACATCCTCACCAACCACTTCCTAATCTTTCTTGGAAAAAAAGAGGATTATAACCGTCAGGACCTGGAGCCTTATTATCCTTTAAAGAGAAAAACACTGATTTGATCTCTTCATGAGTAACATCACAACCCAAAGCATCACATTTCTGATCACTCTCCTATGATTGTTAAGATTGTGGACCTCCCTCGGCGACGGGTACCTTTTAAGTTTTTTGATTTCTGGGCGGATCACCCAGATTTTTTATCCTTGGTGGATCGGGTTTGGGCGGACAGGGTGGATGGGTCTCCTATGTTTCAGCTATGTAAGAAGCTAAAAAGATTGAAAGTAGAGCTTAAGAAACTTAATAGGGAGTGTTATTCTGACTTATCTTCTAGGGTGCAGCAAGCTAAACATGATTTAGAGTCTGTGCAATGGGATATTCAGAGGCAGCCTACGAACGCTTCTTTACATGAGGAGGAGTCTCGGTTGGTGAAGCTTTATGGTGACTTGAGTAGAGATGAGGAGAGTTTTTTGAGACAAAAGTCCCGAGTTCAGTGGATTAATTTGGGAGATAGGAATTCTAAGTTCTTTTTTCGATCGATGAGACAAAGATGTAGTAGGAGTAAGGTATTATCTCTTACCGATGAGCATGGTAATCGTGTGGAGGAGCCTAGTGAAGTTAAATCAACGGTGGTGAACTTCTTTGAGACACTCCTGAGACAGCCTGCTGGATGCCCTAGGATTGACCTTGATTTAGTGAGGCGGGCTCTCCCGAAGCGTATTTCTGGTGATCAGTGTGCTACCTTGGGTAGAGAGGTTAGTGATGTTGAAATTAAGGCAGTTTTGTTCTCTTTAAAAGATAATAAAGCTCCTGGTCCGGATGGGTATAATGCTACTTTCTTCAAGAAAGCTTGGTCTGTTGTTGGTGATGATTTTCTTCGTGCTATTCGTTCATTTTTTAGCTCCGGGAGATTGCTCAAGCAAGTGAATGCTACTGTGGTTGCTCTTATTCCTAAGGTTCCTAATCCTTCTACGGTTGGGGATTTTAGGCCTATTTCGTGTTGTAACACTATCTACAAATGCATTGCCAAAATTATTGCGAATCGTGTTCAGATGGTACTGCCTGATGTTGTTAGTCCTTTTCAGTCGGCCTTCGTTGCTGGTAGGAGGATTAGTGATAATATATTACTGTCGCAGGAATTGTTAAGGAACTATCATCGTGATGGGGGTCATCCTAGGTGTGCGCTGAAGGTAGATTTAATGAAAGCCTATGATTCTGTGCGGTGGGATTTCTTAGTGGCTATTTTACAGATTTTAGGCTTCCCAGAGCAAATGATAGCTTGGATTTCTGAGTGCATTTCCACTCCCCGTTTCTCTATTTCTATCAATGGCGAGTTGAATGGTTTCTTTACTAGTAGCCGAGGTTTGAGGCAGGGGGATCCTATGTCCCCTTATTTATTTGTGCTGGCTATGGAGGTCTTCTCGGGGTTGATGCGTATTATGGAGAAGGAGAGTCAGTTTGCGTACCATTGGCGGTGTGGGAAGATTGGTATTTCGCATTTATGCTTTGCGGATGATCTTATGGTTTTCTGTAGGGCAGAAAGGGAGTCAGTTGCTGCGGTTAATGTTGTCCTTGGTCAGTTCCAAGCTCTTTCTGGGTTGATTCCTAATCCTAGCAAGAGCAATCTTTTTGTGGCTGGTGTGTCTTCTGAGACTAAGCAAGAGTTACTTGGGTTGCTTGGTTTTCAGGAAGGGGTATTACCTGTCAGATATCTTGGGGTTCCTCTGATTTTTACTAAGCTTACGGCAGTGGATTGTAGGGTTCTTGTCGACAGGATTGTAGCGAGAGTTAAGAGTTGGACTAGTAGGGTTCTTTCTTTTGCAGGGAGGCTTCAGCTCATTCAATCTGTATTGTTCTCTATTCAGGTGTATTGGTCCTCCATTTTTATCTTGCCTAAGTTAGTGGTGATTTGATGAAGACTTATCTAGCACAAGAGCATGGAATGCGGATCCAATCCAAGTTCCCGTTGGGCCGGTTACAAGAGCACGTACTAAGAAATTCAAAAATGCATTGAGTGGGCTAATTCAAGGGATTTGGGCTCAGGCATATTCATGGAGGCCCATGGAAGGAATGGACTTGCAAAAGGAGGGCCCAACCTTAGTGAATGTAATTCAAGTTAAGGAAGATGCAACTTGCTAATTCGAAGGGATAACTTTGGAAATTCATAACGTGTGAACGGTTAGGTTTCTAGAGACGTGTGAGTAGGACTTGTCAAAGTTCATGATCTTATCTTCAACTTTCAATTTGGAATCAGATCTATTGGAGGTCACACGAGGAAGATATGGTCGGTTATTTCAAAGTATCCAGAAGCTGTCTTACTTTGACAATTGTTGTCTTACTTTGACAATTGTGTTATCTTCATTTGATAATTGTGTTGCACGTTTTTATTGAGTTCAAAGCTTCCTAGTCAACAAATCACACCTTCCTTTACTTGCTTTCATTTCCCATGCTTGGAGGGTTGTTCCAAGACATTTCATTTTCTATTTAAACTCATTTGTAAGTCATTTTATGGAACCATTGATCAATTAATACAAAACTTGAGTGAAATTTCGTTTCACCTACTTGTTCTTGATAGAACTACTGAACTTATCAAAGGAAGGCTTCCTTTGTGGCGTTCTTGAGTGTTTATACTTCCGGGTTCGTGGATTGAGTATTCATCGGGTCTAGGAGGTTGAAGAATCTGATTTTTGGGAGTTCTTGGGTGTAAAACAAATTGAGTGTGGGTTTGGGGGTTATATAACCTTACGGGTTCACATCATTTGGTATCAGAGCTGGTTACGGGTTTCGTCACAAGTTGACGGGGTTCGTATCATTTGGTATCAGAGCCAAAGTTCCAAAATTAGGTTTGATTTATCTTTGAATTTTCGTTCTTTTAATTCATAGCTTCTGCATTTTATTGTTTGCTCTTTTTTTCTTGCTTGTTCTTCTTGAAGATTTTGTGTATTGATTATATTAAAATTCCAAAAAAAAAAAAGAAAAAAAAATTAGAACAAGACTTCTACACAAATTCTTCTTATATCCTAAGATTTCTTTGACTTCTACACAAATTTGTGCTTGTATCCTAAGTCTTCTTTGAGTTCTACACCAATTCGTGCTTGTATCCTAAGACTTCTTTGAGTTGTACACCAAATTCGTGCTTGTATCCTAAGTTCTTTTCTTTGTTGACTATTCTAGGTTGTGTTGTGAGTTGTGTTCATTATCCAAAAAAAAAAAAAAATCATTATCCAAAATATATATATATATATATTCTGGTTGTGTTGTTATTTCGTGGGTTTTTTGTTGGTTAGAATATTCATACATTGGTTATTTCTTCTTTGTTAAGTTCAATTAGTTCTTATAGGACTTGAGGGTGAAAATAAAGAGTGGAAAAAGGTAAGAGAGTGTGAGCACAGCATCGAGAAAAGCCTATTAGAGTGAAACACGAGTGGAGTGGTATCTTGAGTGCAAACACGTGAGGATTGTGAGGATTTTTTTTTTCTAACTCTTTCATTGCAGCTTTCTATAATGTCGAACCAAAGTGATTCAACACCTAGAGAGGAGAACATGTCCATTGTTCTGAAGGCCATGCAGCAGCAATTCGAGCGAATGAACGTGGTTTTTGGGGATATTAGAGATAGGATGGATCAACAAGATGAGGTTATAGCTCGTATACAAAGGGAACAACCTTTGAACTTGGGTAGACAAAATAGGCGTGGTGTTTTCGGAGATGTATCTGAGAGAGAACGTGAGCTTAGAAGTGGGGATGATGATGATTTCGAATCTGAAGTTGAAATGGGTAGAAATAGGCCTAGAGGAGGTAGGCATGAAGGAGTACCGAGAAGAGGATTTCGGGGTCAAAATGGGGTAGTTAGGAATCGTGAAGATAATAACTTGGGTAGTATCAAAATGAAGATTCCATCGTTTCAAGGGAAAAATGATCCGGAGGTTTATCTCGAATGGGAAAAGAAGGTGGAGCTAGTGTTCGATTGCCACAATTATTCCGAGAATAAGAAGGTAAAACTTGCTGCCATTGAATTTTCTGAATATGCTATTGTTTGGTGGGATCAATTGGTGATGAACAGGAGGAGAAATAGGGAGCGTCCAATAGAGACGTGGGAGGAGATGAAAGCAGTGATGAGGAAGCGATTCGTCCCGAGCTATTACTACCGGGAGCTATACAACAAGTTGCAAAGTCTTCGACAAGGCAACCGAAGTGTGGAGGAATATTATAAGGAGATGGAGGTCGCTATGATTCGAGCAAATATAGAGGAGGATCGGGAAGCAACAATGTCTAGGTTCTTGGCAGGTTTGAATCGTGAAATTACCAATGTGGTGGAATTGCAACATTATGTGGAGTTGGAGGACATGGTTCACATGGCAATAAAAATAGAGAACCAGCTCAAAAGAAGGGGTAATACACGTCCAAGCCAAAATTCTAGTTCATCAGCTTGGAGACCAAATCATTGGAAGAAAGATGAGAAGCAGCCGATGATGAAGCCTAAGGCCGAGCAAAAGCCAGAAGCAACAAACAATGGAAATCAAGGTAAATCCGATTCTACCACTTCTAGGAATCGTGATATTAAGTGTTTTAAGTGTCAAGGCAGGGGTCACATAGCTAGCCAATGTCCAAACAAAAGAGTTATGGTGATACGAGATAATGGAGAGGTCGAATCAGAAGATGACGAAGAAAACACCGACTCTATGCCACCATTGGAGGATGCTGATAATGAAGAATACGCTGTCCAAGGAGAGATGTTGGTGGCAAGGCGAGCGCTAAGTGTCCAAGTCAAAAAAGAAGAAGTACAACGAGAAAACATTTTCCATACTAGGTGCCATGTTAATAACAAGGTATGTAGTATGATAATAGATGGTGGTAGTTGTACTAATGTTGCTAGCACTCTTATGGTGGAAAGGTTAGGCTTGCCAATAATTAAACACCCCCGACCTTACAAGTTGCAATGGCTAAACGATAGTGGTGAGGTAAAGGTGAACAAACAAGTTAAGATTTCTTTTCAAATCGGAAAATATGAAGACAAAGTGTTATGCGACGTAGTTCCAATGCAAGCAGGGCACTTGTTACTAGGACGACCATGGCAGTTTGACCGACGTGTTAGTCATGATGGCTTCACCAACAAGTACTCTTTCGTGCATAACCAAAGGACAATCACTCTAGTTCCTTTGACACCACAACAAGTTTATGAGGATCAATTGAGGTTGCAACAAGAGAGTGAGAAACAGAAAATGAGAGCAAAAGAAAAAGAGGCCGAGACAAAAAAGAAAGAAAAAAATGAGAGAGAAACGGCCATTGAAAGAAAAGAAGAGAGAAAAACAAATTTTTATGCTAGAGCGAGTGATGTTAAAAGAGCGATGTTGTCCAACAAACCCATACTTATACTTATGTATAAGGAAGAATGTTTAAATGTTAACCAACTTGAGGCTTCTTTGCCTAGCTCTGTTTTATCTCTCTTGCAGGAATTTGATGATGTTTTTCCCGAGGAAATTCCAGATGGTTTGCCACCTATTCGAGGGATTGAGCATCAAATTGATTTTGTACCCGGCGCAACCATTCCAAACCGACCAGCCTATCGCAGTAATCCCGAGGAGACAAAGGAGCTTCAAAGGCAGGTTGATGAATTAATGAAAAAAGGGTATGTTCAGGAAAGCATGAGTCCTTGTGCTGTTCCAGTTATTTTGGTTCCTAAGAAGGACGGCTCATGGAGAATGTGTGTTGATTGCCGCGCTGTTAACAATATAACGGTAAAGTATCGACATCCTATTCCTCGCTTAGATGATATGCTAGATGAATTGCATGGTTCTTGTGTATTTTCTAAAGTTGATTTGAAAAGTGGATACCATCAGATTAGAATGAAAGAAGGTGATGAGTGGAAAACTGCGTTTAAAACAAAATATGGTTTGTATGAATGGTTAGTTATGCCTTTTGGGTTAACTAATGCTCCTAGTACTTTCATGAGATTAATGAACCATGTTTTGCGAGCTTTCATTGGACAATTCGTAGTTGTTTATTTTGATGATATTCTCATATATAGCAAAAACTTGGATGAACATGTAGTGCATTTAAAATCTGTCTTAGATGTACTCAGGAAAGAAAAGTTGTTTGCTAATCTGAAAAAGTGTACCTTTTGCACCAATAAACTTGTGTTTCTAGGATTTGTTGTTAGTGCACAGGGTATACAGGTTGATGAGGAGAAGGTAAGTGCAATTCAAGAGTGGCCGAGTCCCACGACTGTAGGTAATGTAAGAAGTTTTCATGGACTTGCTAGTTTCTACCGACGGTTTGTGAAAGATTTTAGCTCATTGGCCGCACCGCTTACCGAAGTAATAAAAAAGAACGTTGGATTCAAGTGGGGAGAAGAACAAGAGAAGGCGTTTCAATTGATTAAGCACAAGCTGACCAACGCCCCTTTATTGTCTTTACCTAACTTTAATAAAACGTTTGAAATTGAATGTGATGCTTCAGGTATTGGTATAGGTGCAGTATTAATGCAGGAGGGACGACCAATTGCTTACTTCAGTGAGAAACTAAGTGGGGCAGCCTTAAACTACCCGACTTATGATAAAGAGCTGTATGCATTGGTTCGGGCTTTACAGACATGGCAACATTACTTGTGGCCTAAAGAATTCGTGATTCACACCGATCATGAGTCCTTAAAACACCTTAAAGGCCAACACAAGTTGAATAAGAGGCATGCACGATGGGTCGAATTCATTGAGACTTTTCCGTACGTTATTCGATATAAACAAGGTAAGGAGAACATCGTTGCTGATGCACTTTCTCGAAGGTACACTCTTCTATCTACTCTTGATGCTAAGATTCTTGGTTTTGAGCATATTAAAGATTTATATCCTTTAGATTGTGATTTTTGTGAAGATTATGTATCTTGTGAAAAGAGTGCCAGTGGTAAGTATTTTAGACATGAGGGTTTCTTGTTTCGAGACAATAAATTGTGTATACCAAATTGTTCCTTGCGAGATTTGCTGGTGAGAGAATCACATGGGGGAGGGCTAATGGGACACTTTGGGGTAGCTAAAACCTTAGCCGTTCTGCAAGAACACTTCTATTGGCCACACATGAAACGAGATGTTGAGAGACTTTGTGGTAGGTGTGTCACATGTAGGCAAGCGAAATCCCGAGTACAACCCCATGGCTTATATACACCACTTCCAATTCCTAGTGAACCTTGGATTGATATTTCAATGGATTTTGTATTAGGTTTGCCTAGGTCAAAAAGGGGAAGAGATTCCGTGTTTGTTGTCGTGGATAGATTTTCTAAAATGGCACATTTTATTCCATGTCACAAGACTGATGATGCTTCACATGTTGCAGATTTGTTCTTTAAAGAAATTGTTCGCTTACATGGCGTGCCTAGAACAATTGTTTCTGATAGGGATGCTAAGTTCTTAAGTTATTTCTGGAAGACCTTATGGGCTAAGTTAGGAACTAAGTTGTTGTTTTCAACTACTTGTCATCCTCAAACTGATGGTCAAACAGAAGTAGTAAATAGGACCTTATCTACCTTGTTGCGTGCAATTATAAAAAAGAACATTAAAACATGGGAAGAATGCTTACCGCATGTTGAGTTTGCTTATAATCGTTCTGTTCATTCTGCTACTAAATTTTCACCATTTGAGATTGTTTATGGTTTTAATCCTTTAACTCCTTTGGATTTATCACCATTACCAATGTCTGAGCATGTGAATTTAGATGGGAAAAGAAAAGCTGAACTTGTAAAGCAGATTCATGAGAAAGCAAAGGTCAACATTGAACGGCGAACGGAGCAATATGAAAAACAAGCCAATAAGGGCCGACGACAGATGGTCTTCGAACCTGGAGAATGGGTTTGGGTGCATATGCGCAAGGAGCGATTTCCGACCCAGAGGAAATCCAAGCTACTACCTAGAGGGGATGGTCCTTTTCAAGTCCTAGAACGCATCAATGATAATGCGTATAAGCTAGACTTGCCCGGTGAGTATAATGTAAGTGCTACATTCAATGTTTCTGATTTAAGTCCTTTTGATGCAGGTGATGACCTTGATTTGAGGACAAATCCTTTTCAAGAGGAGGGGAACGATGAAGACTTATCTAGCACAAGAGCATGGAATGCGGATCCAATCCAAGTTCCCGTTGGGCCGGTTACAAGAGCACGTACTAAGAAATTCAAAAATGCATTGAGTGGGCTAATTCAAGGGATTTGGGCTCAGGCATATTCATGGAGGCCCATGGAAGGAATGGACTTGCAAAAGGAGGGCCCAACCTTAGTGAATGTAATTCAAGTTAAGGAAGATGCAACTTGCTAATTCGAAGGGATAACTTTGGAAATTCATAACGTGTGAACGGTTAGGTTTCTAGAGACTTGTGAGTAGGACTTGTCAAAGTTCATGATCTTATCTTCAACTTTCAATTTGGAATCAGATCTATTGGAGGTCACACGAGGAAGATATGGTCGGTTATTTCAAAGTATCCAGAAGCTGTCTTACTTTGACAATTGTTGTCTTACTTTGACAATTGTGTTATCTTCATTTGATAATTGTGTTGCACGTTTTTATTGAGTTCAAAACTTCCTAGTCAACAAATCACACCTTCCTTTACTTGCTTTCATTTCCCATGCTTGGAGGGTTGTTCCAAGACATTTCATTTTCTATTTAAACTCATTTGTAAGTCATTTTATGGAACCATTGATCAATTAATACAAAACTTGAGTGAAATTTCGTTTCACCTACTTGTTCTTGATAGAACTACTGAACTTATCAAAGGAAGGCTTCCTTTGTGGCGTTCTTGAGTGTTTATACTTCCGGGTTCGTGGATTGAGTATTCATCGGGTCTAGGAGGTTGAAGAATCTGATTTTTGGGAGTTCTTGGGTGTAAAACAAATTGAGTGTGGGTTTGGGGGTTATATAACCTTACGGGTTCACATCATGATTAAGGTTGAAACTACTTTGCGTAGTTTTCTTTGGAAGGGTTCAGATTTAGGTAAAGGTGGGGCAAAGGTTGCATGGTCTTCGGTGTGTTTACCAAAGGAAGAGGGTGGTCTCGGTATTAAGAGCGTTGAGTGCTGGAATAAAGCTGCCATAAGTAAGCATTTGTGGGCTGTCTGTAGCAATTTGAGGTCTTCTGTCTGGGTCTCGTGGGTTAGATCTACTCTGCTTAAGGGAAAGAATGTGTGGGAGGTTAGGTGCCCTGGGGATTGCTCGTGGAGTTGGAGGAAAATTCTAGGCCTTCGGTGTCTTGTACGGCGGTTGATGCAGTTTCGGGTGGGTAATGGGGAGGATATTTCTCTTTGGTTTGATTATTGGCATCCGTTGGGTCCTTTGGTGGAGGTGTTTGGGCGACGGATTATTTATGATTCTGGTTTTGGTCTTCATGCTAGGGTGGCCGATGTTGTTCGGGGGAGGGATTGGGCTTGGCCTCGTTCCCTGACCGGGAATTGGATGGACATTATCAGTGGTATCCCTGCTTCCTTCAGGCCTAACAACTCTCAAGCTGATACTTTGTGTTGGGTTGAGGACTCTCGGGGGGCTTTCTCTATTCGTAATGCTTGGGAGGCTCTTCGGTCCCGGCAGCTAGCGGTGGATTGGTTTAGATCCGTTTGGCATTCTAAATCAATTCCTAGACATGCTTTCATCTTCTGGTTGGCCATTAGGGGTGCTCTTTCTACTCAGGATAAGCTTCTTATTTATGGCTTGATTCCGACTATTCGTTGTGTGTTTTGTGGAGGGAGTTGTGAGGATGTCCCTCATCTCTTCTTTGATTGTTCTTATTCTTGCGAGGTTTGGTTTGCTCTTTTAAGGAAGTGCAGATTACCTCTGCGTGCTCGGAGCTGGGAGGATACTATTCTTTGGTCTTGCCATTTCCGCGGTCGGCAACTTCGTGGGTGGGTGGTGCGTATTATGCTTGCGGCTGCTGTCTATGCTATTTGGCGTGAGCGGAATGCTAGGATGCATGGCGAGTTACCTAAACCTGTTACCATGGTTGTTCGTTCTATTGTCAGAGATGTTTGTATGCGGCTTAATTCCTTATCTGGTGTCATGCCTTCTCCTACTAATAGGTGGCTCCACCAGTCTTGGGGTTTATCTGATTCTATTTTTTTGTAATTCGCTTGTTCTGCCTTTTATGGGGTTTGGTGGGTTCTTTTGGTTGTACCCTATGACAGGGTTTGTGCTTAGCTTTTATTGCTTTGCTGTTTTTTGAGTTTCGGTTGGTAGGGGGCCTGTCCCTTGTCTGACCATTGTGATCTTCTCGCTGGGGTATGCCCCTTTGCTTTTGTTTTGTCTCTTTGGTTAATATACTTACATTATCCAAAAAAAAAAAGCATCACATTGCGCATTAGAGATACGTTTAGGAAGCGCACTACGTAATAGATCCTGATCAAGACACAGACCACCCAGTGGTTGAGTAAGAAGCCCTACTAACCACTACGGTCTTCACACCTGCCGAATCATCCACTCGAACCCCATGTTCATCAGAAATGGACACAACCTTTGATGTGAACCCGTAAGGTTATATAACCCCCAAACCCACACTCAATTTGTTTTACACCCAAGAACTCCCAAAAAAATCAGATTCTTCAACCTTCTAGACCCGATGAATACTCAATCCACGAACCCGAAAGTATAAACACTCAAGAACGCCACAAAGGAAGCCTTCCTTTGATAAGTTCAGTAGTTCTATCAAGAACAAGTAGGTGAAACGAAATTTCACTCAGTTTTTGTATTAATGATCAATGGTGCCATAAAATGACTTACAAATGAGTTTAAATAGAAAATGAAATGTCTTGGAACAACCCTCCAAGCATGGGAAACGAAAACAAGTAAAGGAAGGTGTGATTTGTTGACTAGGAAGCTTTGAACTCAATAAAAACGTGCAATACAAATGCCAAAGGAATATAACACAATTGTCAAAGTAAGACAACAATTGTCAAAGTAAGACAGCTTCTGGATACTTTGAAATAACCGACCATATCTTCCTCGTGTGACCTCCAATGGATCTGATTCCAAATTGAAAATTGAAGATAAGATCATGAAATTTGAAAAGTCCTACTCACAAGTCTCTAGAAACCTAACCGTTCACACGTTATGAATTTCCAAAGTTATCCCTTCGAATTAGCAAGTTGCATCTTCCTTAACTTGAATTACATTCACTAAGGTTGGGCCCTCCTTTTGCAAGTCCATTTCTTCCATGGGCCTCCATGAATATGCCTGAACCCAAATCCCTTGAATTAGCCCACTCAATGCATTTTTGAATTTCTTAGCACGTGCTCTTGTAACCGGCCCAACGGGAACTTGGATTGGATCCGCATTCCATGCCCTTGTGCTAGATAAGTCTTCATCACTTACCTGGAAGATCTAACTTGTAGGCATTGTCATTGATTCTTTCAATCACTTGAAATGTGCCATCTCCCCTTAGAAGTAGTTTAGAACGCCGCTGGACTGGAAACCGTTCCTTCCTCATATGCAACCACACCCAATCACCGGGTTCAAATACAACTTTCTTGCGCCCTTTATTAGCTTGGTTGGCATATTGCTCAGTTCTCCTCTCGATGTTTTTGCCTAGTCTTTTCATGGATTTGCTTAACAAACTCTGCCTTTTTCTTTCCATTCAAGTTAACAGCTCATTCACAGGTAAAGGAAGTAAATCCAAAAGAGTCAATGGGTTAAAACCATACACAATTTCAAAAGGCGAAAAATGAGTTGCAGAATGCACACTCCTATTATAAGCAAACTCTACATGCGGCAAACAATCTTCCCATGTTTTTAAGTTCTCTTGTATTATAGCACGCAACAAAGCAGATAAAGTCCTATTAACTATTTCAGTTTGACCATCAGTTTGTGGATAACAAGTGGTAGAAAATAAAAGTTTAGTTCCTAACTTGCCCCATAAAGTTTTCCAAAAGTAGCTTAAGAACTTAGCATCTCTATACGAAACAATGGTTTTAGGCATGCCATGCAATCTAACGATTTCTTTGAAAAACAAATCAGCAATATGTGATGCATCATCAGTTTTATGACAAGGAATGAAATGTGCCATTTTAGAAAACGCAACAACCACATATATAGAATCCCTACCCCTCTTTGACCTAGGCAAACCCAGCACAAAATCCATAGAAATATCAATCCAAGGTCCACTAGGTATAGGTAAATGAGTATACAAACCATGAGGCTTAACCCTAGACTTAGCTTGTCTACACGTAATGCATTTCTCACAAATTCTTTCTACATCACGTTTCATATGAGGCCAAAAAAAGTGTTCATGCAAAACATCTAGTGTCTTGGCTATACCAAAATGCCCCATCAAACCGCCCCCATTAGCTTTCCTCACAAGCAATTCACGCATAATTTAGTTTCTCTAAACAAAAATCCATCATGCCTATAAAACTTACCAAATGCAACATTTTCCCATGCATTGAATACAATGCCAAAATCAGCATCTTCCACATACAATTCTTTAATGTAGTCAAAACCAAACAATCTAGCATCTAAAGTAGAAAGTAAAACGTACCTTCTAGACAGAGCATCAGCGACTACGTTTGCCTTACATTTTTTGTACTTGATCACATATGAAAATGTTTCTATGAACTCCACCCACTTGGCATGCCGCTTATTTAGCTTGTGCTACCCCTTTAAATGCTTCAAGGACTCATGATCCGTGTGAATCACAAATTCTTTCAGCCAAAGGTAGTGTTGCCAAGTTTCCAATGCCCTAACCAAAGCATACATCTCCTTGTCATAGGTAGAATAATTCAAGGCTGCTCCACTTATCTTCTCACTAAAAAATGCAATGAGACGTCCGTCTTGCATTAGAACAGCTCCCATACATATTCCTGAAGTATCACATCCAATCTCAAACGCTTTAGCAAAGTCAGGCAAAGCAAGCAAAGGTGCATTAGTTAATTTTTCTTTAATCAAGTTAAATGCCTTTTCTTGTTCATTACCCCACTTAAAACCCACATTCTTTTTGATAACTTCAGTTAAAGGTGCAGCTAGACTACTAAAGTCTTTCACAAACATCCTATAGAAACTAGCCAACCCATGAAAACTTCTCACTTGTCCCACACTTGTAGGTTTCGGCCACTCCTTAATTGCCTTAACCTTTTCTTCATCAATCCCAATCCCTTTAGCACTAACAACAAAACCCAAAAATACCAACTTATCCGTGCAAAAGGTACACTTTTTAAAATTAATAAACAACCTTTCGGTTCTTAAAACACCTAAAACAAGTTTTAAATGTTCAACATGCTCATCCAAGTTTTTGCTATAAATCAGAATGTCATCAAAGTAAACAACCACAAATTTTCCAATAAAAGCACGCAAAACATGGTTCATTAATCTCATAAAAGTACTTGGTGCATTAGTTAACACAAAAGGCATAACTAACCACTCATATAACCCATAATTTGTTTTGAAAGCAGTTTTCCGCTCATCACCTTCTTTCATCCTAATTTGATGATATCCACTTTTAAGATCAATTTTAGTGAAAACAATAGAACCATGCAATTCATCAAGCATATCATCTAATCTAGGAATAGGCTGTCAATACTTTACAGTGACATTGTTGATAGCACGACAATCAACACACATCCTCCATGTTCCATTCTTCATAGGCACAAGCAATACGGGAACCGTACAAGGACTCATACTCTCACGAACATACCCCTTCTCCATGAGCTCATTAACCTGCCTTTGAAGTTCCTTTGTCTCCTCGGGATTACTTCGGTATGCGGGTATATTTGGAATTGGTGCTCCGGGTATAAAGTCAATTTGGTGCTCAATCTCCCTTATTGGTGGTAAACCAATACGCATCTCTTCGAGAAACACTTCATTAAAGTCCTGCAAAAGTGAAACAACAACACTAGGCAAAGAAGAGTTAATTTCATTAGTACTAAAACAAGCCGCTTTGTACAAAAGTACAATCATTGGCTGATTTGAAAACAAAACCCTTTTGATCTCATTGTCTCTTGCATAAAAGCTCACTTGTTTTCTCTTTCATTTTTTCTCATCAACCTCTTTTTCTCTTGAACTCTCACTCTCCTTTTTAACATCCCTCTCATCTTTTAACCTCATTTAATCTTCATATACTTGTCTTAGGGTTAAAGGTACAAGAGTGATTGGCCTTTTATGGAGTACAAAGGAGTATCTATTAGTGTATACATCATAAGTCACATGCCTATCAAACTGCCATGGTCTTCCCAAAAGGATATGACCCGCATTCATTGGTACCACGTCACAAATAACTTCATCTTTGTATTTGCCAATTGAAAATGACACCAACACCTGTTTATTCACCCTAACTTCCCCACTATCATTCAACCATTGTAGCTTATAAGGTTTTAGGTGCTTCAAAGTTTTCAAATTCAATTTTTTTTACCAAAGTAGTGCTCGCCACATTAGTACAACTCCCCCCGTCAATAATCATACTGCATACCTTGTCATTAACATGGCAGCGGGTGTGAAAAATGTTTTCACGTTGTACCTCATCATCTTCCTTGGCTTGAGCACTAAGAGCTCTTCTTGCAACCAAAAGCTCTTCACCTACCGGATATTCAAAGTCACCGGCATCTTCCAAAGGTGGTAAGGACTCACCATCAGATTCACCCTCTGATTCGATACCACCATCATCCTTCAAAACCATTACTCTTTTGTTTGGGCATTGTGATGCAATATGACCAGCCCCTAAACACTTAAAGCACTTAATGTCACGATTTCTAATAGGTTGAGAATCTGGTTTACCTTGGTTTATTGTGCCTCCGGCCTTATGATCTCTGGAAGGTTCGGCCTTGGCCTTGAAACTAGGCTGGTCCTCCCTCTTGCTCCAATTCGGTTTCCTCATGAAGAACCCGAATTTTGCCTAACCCGTGTGGAACCCTTCCTTTTCAGTTGTTGTTCCACTTTAATGGCCATGTGTACTATGTCAGTCAATTCAACATAATGCTGCAACTCCACTACATTTCCAATGTCTCGGTGTAGTCCATTGAGGAACCTAGTCATAGTCGCCTCTCTGTCCTCCTCTATATCAGCTCGAATCATGGCTATCTCCATCTCTTTGTAGTAATCTTCAACACACTTAGACCCCTGAGTGAGAGTTTGCAATTTTTGAAACAAACCCCTATAATAGTGGCTTGGAATGAATATCCTCCTCATAACAGTCTTCATCTCCTCCCATGTCTCAATAGGTCTTTCTCCATTCCGTCTCCTACTCACAATCAGTTGATCCCACCAAACAATAGCATAATCGGTGAATTCTATGGCTGCCAATTTCACCTTCTTCAATTCGGAATATTCATGGCAATTAAACACCAGCTCTATTCTTTTCTCCCACTCCAGATAAGCTTCAGGATCAGTTTTACCTTGGAAGTTTGGAATCTTCACCTTTATACTACCCAAATTGTTATCAACCCTCTCTACATACCTATCTCCTCTATTCCCATACCTATCTTCTCTATTCCAATACCTATCTCCTCTATCCCCATACCTAACTTCTCTACCTCCCATTTCACGCCTAAATCTGCCCGTACCCACACTGGACATGCGATCATCCTCCTCTACGTCATTATCATCCCCGTAGTAATCATTAACTTCTTCTCTAACTAGAACCCTCTCTCTCCTACGTGCTTGGGGAACGGGTGGTGGCTGTTCCGCACGTGTATTTTCTACCCGATCTAATCGTTCATGAATCGGTTCCATCTCAGCCCTTAACAATCTCCCCATCTCCCTCGTTAATGCTTCCATTATAAACTTTGTATCAACCTTTCCCAACGTCTCCTCCGAAGCACTTTCCTTAGACATATGCGCTGCAAGAAAACGTTAGCAGAAATAAATAAATAAAAAGGTCCTCATGTGTTTTCCTTAAGAAACTGTTCACTCAGTTGCACTCGTGTTTCACACAATAAATTCGGCTTTTACCCTCAGTATGTCCTCACCTCTCTTGCCTTTTTCCACTCGTAATTTTTCTCAAAAGTTCTTATCAAACTAACCAAATAATAATCAGGATCTCTTAGCCACGTTCACACGAAACGAATCACAACGAAACTGGAATAACAAAGTAATAGGACAAGAATAACAAAAACGAGTTTCTAGTACCGGGATTTTCTCTCTCTCTCTCTCTCTCTCTCTCTCAGATCTGGACACATACAAACAGTTCTAGAAATAAGACGTAATTTCGTGATCAACGAATTCAAAGCAGAAGAATAATAGAGATAGATAACTTCGATCTGGACACTCACAATAAGTTCTGGAAATAAGATATAATTTTGTGATCAACAAAATCAAAGAAGAAGAACAACAAAGATAGATAACTTCGATCTGGATCAACGAAATCAAGAACAAGAATAACAAAAAAAATAACTTAGCTCTGGATCAACGAAATCAAGAACAAGAATAACAAAGATAGATAACTTAGATCTGGATTAACGAAATCAAGAACAAGAATAACAAAGATAGATAACTTAGATATGGATCAACGAAATCAAGAACAAAAATAACAAAGATAGATTAAACCTGATGTTAGAGCCCTAGACTCTGATACCAAATGATACGAACCCAGTCAATTGTATCAAGATTGATGCCGAAGATTGTCTAACCTCTAGTTCGAATGGAAACCACGACTCAACACCTATATCGAGATGTGAACCTTGGTATAAAGAAGGACGCCACAATCAAGGATGAAATACTCGATTGATAAGTCAAGGAGGAACGCCACAGAGAATTCTGATAAGTTCCAGTTAGTTATCAAAGAACAAAGAGAAAACACTCTTTTTTTCTTCTTGTCCAATCCCGAAATTGTACAGAGCTAGACTGGCTACCTTCTCTCTAGAATTTTCTTAGTGTTCTTCTCGATTTTTCTATTCTCTGTTTGTGATTATCATTGTTTTCTTTGATGATTACAAGCTCAAATTTCGTTTTCCTTTAGTTTTAGGTTTGCTGGTCCGTTTTTATTTTTCTTTACCAATTTTTTTTTTGGATAATATAAGTATATTAACCAAAGAGATAAAACAAAAGCAAAGAGGCATACCCCAGCGAGAAGATCACAAGGTCAAACAAGAGATAGGCCGCCTACCAACCAAAACTCAAAAAACAGCAAAGCAGAAAAAGCTAAGCACAAACCCTGGCATAGGGTGCAGCCAAAAGAAACCAACAGACCGACAACAAAAGGGACAAACCCCCTAAAGGCACGACACCCAGACAGAAGACCTCAAATTGCTACAGACAGCCCACAAATGCTTACTTATGGCAGCTTTATTCCAACACTCAACGCTCTTAATACCGAGTCCACCCTCTTCCTTCGGTAAACACACCGAAGACCATGCAACCTTTGCCCCACCTTTACCTAAATCTGAACCCTTCCAAAGAAAACTACGCAAAATAGTTTCAACCTTAATCACCATTGACTTAGGCAAGATAAAAATGGAGGACCAATACACCTGGATAGAGAACAATACATATTGAATTAGTTGAAGCCTCCCTGCAAAAGAAAGAACCCTACTAGTCCAACTCTTAACTCTCGCTACAATCCTATCGACAAGAACCCTACAATCCACTGCCATAAGCTTAGTAGAAATTAGAGGAACCCCGAGATATCTAATAGGTATTATCCCTTCCTGAAAACCTAGAATCCCAAGCAACTCTTGCTTAGTCTCAGAAGACACACCAGCCACAAAAAAATTGCTCCTGCTAGGATTAGGAACCAACCCAGAAAGAGCTTGGAACTGACCAAGAACAACATTAACCGCAGCAACTGACTCCCACTCTGTCCTACAGAAAACCATAAGATCATCCGCAAAGCATAAATGCGAAATACCAATCTTCCCACACCGCCAATGGTACGCAAACTGACTCTCCTGCTCCATAATACGCATCAACCCCGAGAAGACCTCCATAGCCAGCACAAATAAATAAGGGGACATCGGATCCCCCTGCCTCAAACCTCGGCTACTAGTAAAGAAACCATTCAACTCGCCATTGATAGAAATAGAGAAACGGGGAGTAGAAATGCACTAAGAAATCCAAGCTATCATCTGCTCCGGGAAGCCTAAAATCTGAAAAATATCCACTAAGAAATCCCATCGCACAGAATCATAGGCTTTCATTAAATCTACCTTCAGCGCACACCTAGGATGACCCCCATCACGATGATAGTTCCTTAACAATTCCTGCGACAGTAATATATTATCACTAATCCTCCTACCAGCAACGAAGGCCGACTGAAAAGGACTAACAACATCAGGCAGTACCATCTGAACGATTCACAATAATTTTGGGAATGCATTTGTAGATAGTGTTACAACACGAAATAAGCCTAAAATCCCCAACCGTAGAAGGATTAGGAACCTTAGGAATAAGAGCAACCACAGTAGCATTCACTTGCTTGAGTAATCTCCCGGAGCTAAAAAAACGAACGAATAGCACAAAGAAAATCATCACCAACAACAGACCAAGCTTTCTTGAAGAAAGTAGCATTATACCCATCCGGACCAGGAGCTTTATTATCTTTTAAAGAGAACAAAACTGCCTTAATTTCATCATCACTAACCTCTCTACCCAAGGTAGCACACTGATCACTAAAAATCTGCTTCGGCAGAGCCCGCCTCACTAAATCAAGGTCAATCCTTGGGCAACCAGCAGGCTGTCTCAAAAGTGTCTCAAAGAAGTTCATCACCATAGATTTAACTTCACTAGGCTCCTCTACACGATTACCATGCTCATCGGTAAGAGATAATACCTTACTTCTACTACATCTTTGTCTCATCGATCGAAAAAAGAACTTAGAATTCCTATCTCCCAAATTAATCCACTGAACCCGGGACTTTTGTCTCAAAAAACTCTCCTCATCTCTACTCAAATCACCATAAAGCTTCACCAACCGAGACTCCTCCTCATGTAAAGAAACGTTCGTAGGCTGCCTCTGAATATCCCATTGCACAGACTCTAAATCATGTTTAGCGTGCTGCATCCTAGAAGACAAGTCAAAATAACACTCCCTATTAAGTTTCTTAAGCTCTACTTTCAATCTTTTTAGCTTTTTACATAGCTAAAACATAGGAGACCTATCCACCCTGTCCGCCCAAATCCGATCCACCAAGGATAAAAATTCTGGATGATCCGCCCAGAAATCAAAAAACTTAAAAGGCACCCGTCGCCGAGAAAGATCCACAATCTTAACAATCATAGGAGAGTGATCAGAAAAAATAGAAGGAAGAAAATGCGCCTCTGAACCTCGAAATGAAATATCCCAATTCAAGTTGACCAAAGCTCGATCTAACTTTCGAAGAATAGGATCAACCGTACGATGATTAGACCAAGTATAGAAGCACCCATTAAATCGCAGATCATCCAACCCAGACTCAGCTAAACAATTAGAAAAGTCATCTTTCCAATGTGGCCAAGAATTGGAGCCTCCAACACTCTCAACCGAAGACTTAATAGCATTAAAGTCACCCATCACAATCCAAGCACTATTCTCCCATTCCACTCCGGGCGCTACTAAATCAGCCCACAACGCCTCCCTATGAACATTACAATTATCACCGTACACAATCGAAATCATACACTCCCAAGTAGAATCAACAGAAGAAACTCTACAATGGATAACTTGTTCAGAAGATCCGACAACCAAAACAGTAACATCGAACGGATTCCAACAAACCCAAATCCTCCCCAAAGAGGAAAAATTATAATTGCACTCCACCTTCCAAGACCTGTCAAGGGTCTTAAGAATAACATCTTTATTTTTCTCCAGAACTTTTGTTTCCACTAAACCACACAAAAACAATTTCTCATCTTTAATCAAATTGCGAACCTCTCTTTGCTTCAAAGGGTCATTAAGACCCCTAATATTCCAGCACCCAAAAATCATAATAAATATACAAAGATAAGAACAAACCCCCCACAAATCTATCTCCACTTACCCCCCTTAGGGGAGGAGTGCTTCTTATTCTTCTTACCCTTACTACTAGAACCTTTCTTCTTCTTTTTCTTTTCCAGAGAATCCTCAACTTTTGAAGCCAAAGCATTATGAGGAGGACTAGAATCACTACCATCCTCACCATGATCAGCCTTATCATTATCACAAAGAGCACCCCCAGCATCACAAAGAGCATCCCTGTCATCAATATAATCATTAGCCCCATCCTTACAAAGAACAGCCCTTGTATCACAAACAGTGTCCAAAATTGCTAAAGGAGTACCCTCTTCCGTTACTTCCAAATTCAGAGTATGGTCATTGCCTTCCATTGGTACTAAATTAAGATGATTATCAACATTTTCCACAAGCGGAACACTAGCACTGTTCCCCATAGTAGATAATTCTCCACCCTTGTTCTTTTTTTTAACCTCAACCCAAACCGGTCGTTTAGGCCCCAACGAGTCTTCGTACCTCTTCTTCATATCATGAACATCAACCCCTCCATTTCCGGTAACCATATTCACATTGTCACCCAAATCTTGACTGCTTCGTTTACATATACCCGGCGCATGCCCAAACACCTTACAAATATTACACCTAGAAGGAAGCCACTCATAAACAGCATAAATAGTTTTCCACTCCCCATTAGCACATTGAATATCAAACTCATTAATGACATCCTTCGAAGCATCAATCTCAACACACACACGAGCAAAGCTAAGACGTTTCCTAGCTAATGTAATGTGATCGGCATGCAATGGAATGCCCAAATCACTGACTACAAAACTCAGGCCCTTAGAAGTCCAATATTCAAACGGAAGATTGTAAAGTTTAACCCATACAGGAATATTGCGTAACTCATCTTTAGACAAGGATAAACTAGGCTGCCACCGTTTAAGAACAAGCAATTTATTCACTATATGCCATGGACCTTTTTCAAGAACTTCACAAGCATGGTCAAGAAGACTATCAAACTTGAAAATAAAGAACCCTTGTTCCGAAGATAAAACTTCTTTAAGGCCAAACCTACCCCAAATTTTATGAACTACTGAATTCACTACGGGGAAAGGAATTCTCTTATCCACAAAGTACCCTATCAAGGAAGTTCTCCATTCTTCACTTCCCTCAATAGCTACCTCAACCGGAGGGCTAACTTTAATTCTTCCATTTTCTTCAGTTGGTTTAAAATATTGTAAGGATTCAAAGGTAGAAGATCGTACCTCACAAGCAATAGGAGAAGAATTCTGGACAGCCTTAGCATAAGATGGTTTCAGCCCTTGATCATGCATGGAAGAAGGTGTTGAAAATGGTCCAAGATCAGCCCCTCCTTGTCCAAAGCTACCAAGACCCAAAATTGAACCCAAAGCACTCGATTTCAGCCCAATTACGCCCACATCAGACCCAAAATGCAAGTTACCAAGCTTTTCCTTTCTATGATCATCTCTTGCAAGCCCAAATCCACTATAATGCGAAGGTGATTCAATAACATTAATCCTTCGCCCATCTAATTTTGTGGAATCGGTCCCATTAGCTCCAATACCCGAAATTGAGCCCAAAGCACCAAAGTTTGATTCTATTACCTCCATTCCTTGCTGACTAGTATTATTTAGTGAAGGAAAATCATCAACAACCACCTTCCTTTGACAATTTTGGCTATTAAGGTCAATACTAGCCACCTTATTTTGAAAAACTTGTCCATGAGAATCATTCATCATTTGAATTATTTGCCCATTGCACATGATCTCATTCAACAAGTCTTCACTCTTTTCATCAATGTCAACCTTAGCTTTCTTCTTGTCCAATCCCGAAATTGTTGAGAGACAACCATCCTTCACATGGTTTTCACCTAAAACCAGATTTCTACCTTCACCCAAAACTAGATTTTCATCTTCTTCATCATGCAACACCCCATGAAGAACATCAGCATGCTTGGCTTCAATATCAGCCCCATTAGCTTCAATTTCGTGCCCAACATTGCCAATACCCGAAATTGAAACAAAAGCACCAGATTTTGGCCCATTCTTGACACATCTCTCACCCAAAACCAGATTCCCATCTTCCTCATCATGCACCACCCTATGAAGAACATCACCATGCTTGCCTTCAATCCCATTTGCACATGCCTTGTTGCCCATTTTACCATTACTAATCTGATTCTTAAAACTATTCAAAACATGTTGCTTGCTTAACAACAATTTTGAAGAAGCATCACAAGAGACCCTACCTCCAATAGCTATGTCAAATGCATCATCACCAGCAGCTCTCTTCTCTAGTTCTCGAACCTTCATACATTGAATCTTCATATTAAGACCCAAATCTGATTCTTTCATAAAACCATCATGATAGCCCTTTATTCCACCATTTTTTACATCACCAGCAGTTGGTGAACCACCAACCATGGCTCCAACTAGAACACCAAGAAGAAGATGAAGATCACACCCCAACAATAAGGAAAAAATTCAGCTCAAAATCACAAGCATACCGTGGTACAAAACAAGCTAAAAAACTGCCCAGAAAATGACCAGCAAACCTAAAGCTAAAGAAGAACGAAAATTGAGCTTGTAATCATCCAAAGAAATCAATAATGATCCCAAAGAGAGAATAGAAAAAAAATCAAGAAGAACACACAAAAAATTCTAGAGAGAAGGCAGAGCATTTTCTCACTCTAATACAAAAGAACCTTTATCCTTTACCAATCTTATGAGTGTTATTACTTGTGTTCTTGAGCTGCGTTTTTCCTTTTGGTTGGGTTTATGATCTTCATCTTCCTCTTGGTGATCACGAGCTCATCTCCCTCTCTTTTAGTGTTATTTTGCTGGTCCGTTTTCCCTTATTTTCTGGGCAGTTCTGGTTTGCTTGTTTGCCATGGTGGATGATTCTACTTTGGCCAATCTTGTGATTGATTTTGCTTGTGATTTTGAGCTGCGTTTTGTCTTTATTGTTGGGTTGTGATCATCATCTTCTTCTTGTTATATTGGTTGAAGCCATGGTTGGTGGTTCATTAGCTGCTGGTGATGTAAAGAAGGGTGGAATGAAGAGTGAAGTTTGGAGAAAATGCTCTGCCTTCTCTCTCGAATATTTTTTAGTGTTCTTCTTGATTTTTTTCTATTCTCTCTTTGTGATCATTATTGATTTCTTTTGATGATTACAAGCTCAATTTTCATTCTTCTTTAGATTTAAGTTTGCTGGTTTATTCCAATGGTGCTTTGTGTGTTGTGAGTTTGTGTTGTGTTTTTTTCTTATTGTTGGTTTGTGACTGCTATCTTCTTCTTGGTGTGTTGGTTGGTGTCATGGTTGGTGATTCATTAGCTGCTGGTGGTGTGAAGAAGGGTGAATACCATGTTTCTTCTTTAATGTCTATTGGAATGAAGAAAGGTAGGGTTTTGGTAGATCAAACCCGAATTTCTACTGCTGGTGGTGTGAAGAAGGATGGAGACCATGTTTCTTCTCTGATCTCAAATGGAATATATGCCTCGGGACTACTTGAAAACAAGAAGGATCACGGTTTTGATCAGAATATGGAGATTCAACGTAAGGAGGCAAATTCGGGATCCAACTTGTCTTCAACAACTCATTCTATTTTGGGGCTGATAGATGGTGATATTAAGGATGTTTCTGGGTGTTGCGTGTCTACAAAACTTGTTCCTTCGAATTTGCCTCATGGTATTGGTGCTGTAGAAGGAAGAAGTCCGAATTTGGGTGAGAATTGCTCAAAGGATGGTTGTTTTGCTACTGTTTCGGGATTGCAATCAAATAAAACAACACATGATAGGCATGGAGCTGTTGGTTGTGTAAATGGGATTGAATCCAAGCATGATGATGTTCTTCATGGGGTGTTGCATGATGAAGAAGATGAAAATCTGGTTTTGGGTGAAGGTAGAAATCTGGTTTTGGGTGAAAACCATGTGAAGGCTGGTTGTCTCTCAACAATTTCGGGATTGGACAAGAAGAAAGCTATGGTTGACATTGATGAAAAGAGTGAAGACTTGTTGAATGAGATTATGTGCAATGGGCAATTAATTCAAATGATGAATGATTCTCATGGACAAGTTTTTCAAAATAAGGTGGCTAGTATTGACCTTAATAGCCAAAATTGTCAAAGGAAGGTGGTTGATGATGACTTTCCTTCACTAAATAATACTAGTCAGCAAGGAATGGGGGTAATAGAGTCAAACTTTGGTGCTTTGGGCTCAATTTCGGGTATTGGAGCTAATGGGACTGATTCCACAAAATTAGATGGGCCAAGGATTAATGTTATTGAATCACCTTCGAATTATGGTGGATTTGGGCTTGCAAGAGATGATCATAGAAAGGAAAAGCTTGGTAACTTGCATTTTGGGTCTGATGTGGGCGTAATTGGGCCGAAATCGAGTGCTTTGGGTTCAATTTTGGGTCTTGGTAGCTTTGGACAAGGAGGGGCTGATCTTGGACCATTTTCAACACCTTCTTCCATGCATGATCAAGGGCTGAAACCATCTTATGCTAAGGCTGTCCAGAATTCTTCTCCTATTGCTTGTGAGGTACGATCTTCTACCTTTGAATCCTTACAATATTTTAAACCAACTGAAGAAAATGGAAGAATTAAAGTTAGCCCTCCGGTTGAGGTAGCTATTGAGGGAAGTGAAGAATGGAGAACTTCCTTGATAGGGTACTTTGTGGATAAGAGAATTCCTTTCCCCGTAGTGAATTCAGTAGTTTATAAAATTTGGGGTAGGTTTGGCCTTAAAGAAGTTTTATCTTCGGAACAAGGGTTCTTTATTTTCAAGAACTGGGAGGATACTATTCTTTGGTCTTGCCATTTCCGCGGTCGGCAACTTCGTGGGTGGGTGGTGCGTATTATGCTTGCGGCTGCTGTCTATGCTATTTGGCGTGAGCGGAATGCTAGGATGCATGGCGAGTTACCTAAACCTGTTACCATGGTTGTTCGTTCCATTGTCAGAGATGTTTGTATGCGGCTTAATTCCTTATCTGGTGTGATGCCTTCTCCTACTAATAGGTGGCTCCACCAGTCTTGGGGTTTATCTGATTCTATTTTTTTGTAATTCGCTTGTTTTGCCTTTTATGGGGTTTGGTGGGTTCTTTTGGCTGTACCCTATGACAGGGTTTGTTCTTAGCTTTTATTGCTTTGCTGTTTTTTGAGTTTCGGTTGGTAGGGGGCCTGTCCCTTGTCTGACCTTGTGATCTTCTCGCTGGGGTATGCCCCTTTGCTTTTGTTTTGTCTCTTTGGTTAATATACTTACATTATCCAAAAAAAAAAAGAATGAAGAGTGGAGACATTGTTTCTTCTTTAATGTCTAATGAAATAAAGGGTTGTCATAAAGGGCTAGTGATGGGCTGTCATGGTAGATCATCTCTTGTTGATGGTGTAAAGAAGGATGGAGAACATGTTTCCAAAGGTAGAGAAAGAGCTGGTATGTCTCTTTCAAATTGTAGCAAGTTGGATGTGCAAGATCAAGTTGTGTTTGATATAAATCTGGTTGATAGTGACATGGTGGGTTGGCGAATTTGAGTGATGGAAAGCTTGCAAATGGAGCTGTTGGTTGTGCAAATGGGATTGAAGGCAAGCATGGTGATGTTCTTCATGGGGTGTTGCATGTTGAGGAAGATGCAAATCTGGTTTTGGGTGAATGTAGAAATTTGGTTTTGGGTGAAAATTGTGTTAAGGTTGGTTGTCTTTCAACTATTTCGGGATTGGACAAGAAGAAAGGTGTGGTTGACATTGGTGAAAAGGGTGAAGACTTGTTGAATGAGGTGTTGCATAGAGATCATAATGGACAAAATTTTCAAATGGTGGTTGGAGACATGTGCAATGGGCAAATAATTCAAAGGATGGATGATTCTCATGGGCGGATTTTTCAACATAAGGAAGCTAATATTGACATTAATGGCCAAAATTGTCAAAGGAAGGTGGTTGTTGAGGACCTTCCTTCACTAAATAAAAGTATTCAGCAAGGAATGGAGGTAATAGAGTCAAAATGTGGTGCTTTGGGTTCAATTTCGGGTATTGGTAGTGTTGGGCACGAAATTGGAGCTAATGAGGCTGATTCTACAAAATTAGATGGGCCAAGGATTAATGTTATTGAATCTCCTTCGAATTATGGTGGATTTGGGCTTGCAAGAGATGATAATATAAAGGAAAAGCTTGGTAACTTGCATTTTGGGTCTGATGTGGGTGCAATTGGGCCGAAATCGAGTGCTTTGGGCTCAATTTCGGGTCTTGATAGCTTTGGACAAGGAGGGGCTGATCTTGGACCATTTTCAACACCTTCTTCCATGCATGATCACGAGCTGAAACCATCTTATGCTAAGGTTGTCCAGAATTCTTCTCCTATTGCTTGTGAGGTACAATCTTCTACATTTGAATCCTTATAATATTTTAAACCTACTGAAGAAAATGGAAGAATTAAAGTTAGCCCTCCGGTTGAGGTAGCTATTGAGGGAAGTGAAGAATGGAGAACTCCCTTGATAGAGTACTTTGTGGATAAGCGAATTCCTTTCCCCGTAGTGAATTCAGTAGTTCATAAAATTTGGGGTAGGTTTGGCCTTAAAGAAGTCTTATCTTCGGAACAAGGGTTCTTTATTTTCAAGTTTGATAGTCTTGACCATGCTTGTGAAGTTCTTGAAAAAGGTCCATGGCATATAGTGAATAAATTGCTTGTTCTTAAACGGTGGCAGCCTAGTTTATCCTTGTCTAAAGATGAGTTACGCAATATTCCTAAATAGGTTAAACTTTATAATCTACCTTTTGAATATTGGACTTCTAAGGGCCTGAGTTTTGTAGTTAGTGCTTTGGGCATTCCATTACATGCCGATCACATTACATTAGCTAGGAAACGTCTTAGCTTTGCTCATGTGTGTGTTGAGGTTGATGCTTCGAAGGATGTCATTAATGAGTTTGATATTCAATGTGCTAATGGGGAGTGGAAAACTATTTATGCTGTTTATGAGTGGCTTCCTTTTAGGTGTAATATTTGTAAGGTGTTTGGGCATGCGTCGAGTATATGTAAACCAAGCGTTCAAGATTTGGGTGACAATGTGAATCTGGTTATAGGAAATAGAGGGGTTGATGTTCATGATATGAAGAAGAGGCACGAAGACTCGTTGGGGCCTAAACAACCGGTTTGGGTTGAGGTTAAAAAAAAGAACAAGGGTGGAGAATTATCTACTATGGGGAACAGTGCTAGTGTTCGGATTGTGGAAAATGTTGATAATCATCTTAATTTATTGCCAATGGAGGGCAATGACCATACTCTGAATTTGGAAGTAACGGAAGAGGGTACTCCTTTAGCAATTCTGGACACTGTTTGTGATGCAGGGGCTGTTCTTTGTAAGGATGGGGCTAATGGTTATGTTGATGACAGGGATGCTCTTTGTGATGATGGGGATGCTCTTTGTGATAAGGATGAGGCTGGTCATGGTGAGGATGGTAGTGATTCTAGTCCTCCTCGTAATGCTTTGGCTTCAAAAGTTAAGGATTCTCTGGAAAAGAAAAAGAAGAAGAAAGGTTCTAGTAGTAAGGGTAAGAAGAATAAGAAGCACTCCTCCCCTAAGGGGGGTAAGTGGAGATAGATTTGTGGGGGATTCTTCTTATCTTTGTATATTTATTATGATTTTTGGGTGCTGGAATATTAGGGGTCTTAATGACCCTTTGAAGCAAAGAGAGGTTCGCAATTTGATTAAAGATGAGAAATTGTCTTTGTGTGGTTTAGTGGAAACGAAAGTTCTGAAGAAAAATAAAGATGTTATTCTTAAGACCATTGATCGGTCTTGGAAGGTGGAGTGCAATTATAATTTTTCCTCTTTGGGGAGGATTTGGGTTTGTTGGAATCCATTCGATGTTACTGTTTTGGTTGTCGGATCTTCTGAACAAGTTATCCATTGTAGAGTTTCTTCTGTTGATTCTGCTTGGGAGTGTATGATATCGATTATGTACGGTGATAATTGTAATGTTCGTAGGGAGGCATTGTGGGCTGATTTAGTGGCGCGCGGAGTGGAATGGGAGAATAGTGCTTGGATTGTGATGGGTGACTTTAATGCTATTAAGTCTTCGGTTGAGAGTGTTGGAGGATCCAATTCTTGGCCACATTGGAAAGTCGACTTTTCTAATTGTTTAGCTGAGTCTGGGTTGGATGATCTGCGATTTAATGGGTGCTTCTATGCATGGTCTAATCATCGTACGGTTGATCCTATTCTTCGAAAGTTAGATCGAGCTTTGGTCAATTTGAAGTGGGATATTTCATTTCGAGGTTCAGAGGCGCATTTTCTTCCTTCCAGTGTTTCTGATCACTCTCCTATGATTGTTAAGATTGTGGATCTCCCTCGGCGACGGGTGCCTTTTAAGTTTTTTGATTTCTGGGCGGATCATCCAGAATTTTTATCCTTGGTGGATCGAGTTTGGGCGGACAGGGTGGATGGGTCTCCTATGTTTCAGCTATGTAAGAAGCTAAAAAGATTGAAAGTGGAGGTTAAGAAACTTAATAGGGAGTGCTATTCTGACTTGTCTTCTAGGGTGCAGCAAGCTAAGAATGATTTAGAGTCTGTGCAATGGGATATTCAGAGGCAGCCTACGAACATTTCTTTACATGGGGAGGAGTCTCGGTTGGTGAAGCTTTATGGTGATTTAAGTAGAGATGAGGAGAGTTTTTTGAGACAAAAGTCCCAGGTTCAGTGGATTAATTTGGGAGATAGGAATTCTAAGTTCTTTTTTCGATCGATGAGACAAAGATGTAGTAGGAGTAAGGTATTATCTCTTACCGATGAGCATGGTAATTGTGTGGAGGATCCTAGTGAAGTTAAATCAATGGTGGTGAACTTCTTTGAGACACTTCTGAGACAGCCTGCTGGATGCCTTAGGATTGACCTTAATTTAGTGAGGCGGGCTCTCCCGAAGCGTATTTCTGGTGATCAGTGTGCTACCTTGGGTAGAGAGGTTAGTGATGTTGAAATTAAGGCAGTTTTGTTCTCTTTAAAAGATAATAAAGCTCCTAGTCCGGATGGGTATAATGCTACTTTCTTCAAGAAAGCTTGGTCTGTTGTTGGTGATGATTTTCTTTGTGCTATTCGTTCGTTTTTTAGCTCCGGGAGATTACTCAAGCAAGTGAATGCTACTGTGGTTGCTCTTATTCCTAAGGTTCCTAATCCTTCTAAGGTTGGGGATTTTAGGCCTATTTCGTGTTGTAACACTATCTACAAATGCATTGCCAAAATTATTGCGAATCGTGTTCAGATGGTGCTGCCTGATGTTGTTAGTCCTTTTCAGTCGGCCTTCGTTGCTGGTAGGAGGATTAGTGATAATATATTACTGTCGCAGGAATTATTAAGGAACTATCATCGTGATGGGGGTCATCCTAGGTGTGCGCTGAAGGTAGATATAATGAAAGCCTATGATTCTGTGCGGTGGGATTTCTTAGTGGCTATTTTACAGATTTTAGGCTTCCCAAATCAGATGATAACTTGGATTTCTGAGTGCATTTCCACTCCCCGTTTCTCGATTTCTATCAATGGCGAGTTGAATGGTTTCTTTGCTAGTGGCCGAGGTTTGAGGCAGGGGGATCCTATGTCCCCTTATTTATTTGTGCTGGCTATGGAGGTCTTCTCGGGGTTGATGCGTATTGTGGAGCAGGATGGTCAGTTTGCGTACCATTGGCGGTGTGGGAAGATTGGTATTTCGCATTTATGCTTTGCGGATGATCTTATGGTTTTCTATAGGGCAGAGAGGGAGTCAGTTGCTGCAGTTAATGTTGTCCTTGGTCAGTTCCAAGCTCTTTCTGGGTTGATTCCTAATCCTAGCAAGAGCAATCTTTTTGTGGCTGGTGTGTCTTCTGACATTAAGCAAGAGTTGCTTGGGATTCTTGGTTTTCAGGAAGGGTGATTTGAGCCTCGTCGATTGTAACAAGATTGCTACCAAAGTTCGTTCTAACCTCTGGTTCGGATGGAAACCACGACCCAACACCTATATCGAGATGTGAACCTTGGTATAAAGGAGGATGCCACAATCAAGGATGAAATACTCGATTGATAAGTCAAGGAGGAACGCCACAGAGAATTCTGATAAGTTCCAGTTAGTTCTCAAAGAACAAAGAGAAAACTCTCTCTATTTTCATTCAAAATTCAAAAGTGCCGTTCTTACATCCATTAATATCCTTATATAATGAAACCCTAAAACAAAGGAATGGAAACAAGCTAGCCATTAAGGCCTTACAAATAGAAAACTAGAATGGCCATAATTGCCTTACAAATGGACCAAAACTAAAACAAACAACTATTAAATCAAGCCCAAACCGAAATTATACCAAGCTTTCTCTTATTCGGTGATACGAACCCCGCCAACTTGTGACGAAACCCGTAACAATGTGACTGCCTAGGATCGTTCTACTTTCAGGTTTAGGATGGAAACCGCGACCCAACACCTATAGAGAAGGTGCGAACCTTGGTATTAGGAGGACGCCACAATCAAGGATGGCAAACTTGATTGATAAGTCAAGGTACGAACGCCACAGAGTAATCTGATAAGTTCGTAGGTTCTTCAAAGAACCCAAGAGAGACTTAAATTCACATTTCTTATTGAAATTCATCTCTGCCTTTTTTAAATGACTTACAAATGAGTTTAAATAGAAAATGAAATGTCTTGGAACAACCCTCCAAGCATGGGAAACGAAAACAAGTAAAGGATGGTGTGATTTTGTTGACTAGGAAGCTTTGAACACAATAAAAACGTGCAACACAATTATCAAAGGAAGAGAACACAGTTGTCAAAGTAAGACAACAATTGTCAAAGTAAGACAGCTTCTGGATACTTTGAAATAACCGACCATATCTTCCTCGTGTGGCCTCCAATGGATCTGATTCCAACATCAACGTTGAAGATACGATCATGAAATATGAAAAGAACTACTCACACGCCTCCAGAAACCTAGCCGTTCACACGTTATGAATTTCCAAAGTTATCCCTTCGAATCAGCAGGTTGCCTCGCCTTTGTGCTAGATAAGTCTTCATCATTCCCCTCCTCTTGAAAAGGATTTGTCCTCAAATCAAGGTCATCACTTATTGATGTGAAACAATACAAATTACACATGAAATGATAACAAATGATATGAACTACAGACGAACAACAACATACGATGGATTTGAATAGAAAACAAAAAAATAAGGATAGAATAAACCCGAGACTAGAGCCTTGGCTCTGATACCAAATGATACAAACCCCATCAACTTGTGACGAAACCCGTAACCAGCTCTGATACCAAATGATACGAACCCCGTCAACTTGTAACGAAACTCGGAACCATTCTCTGATACCAAATGATGCGAACCCGTAAGGTTATATAACCCCCCAAACCCACACTCAATTTGTTTTACACCCAAGAACTCCCAAAAATCAGATTCTTCAACCTTCTAGACCCGATGAATACTCAATCCACGAACCCGGAAGTATAAACACTCAAGAACGCCACAAAGGAAGCCTTCCTTTGATAAGTTCAGTAGTTCTATCAAGAACAAGTAGGTGAAACGAAATTTCACTCAGTTTTTGTATTAATTGATCAATGGTTCCATAAAATGACTTACAAATGAGTTTAAATAGAAAATGAAATGTTTTGGAACAACCCTCCAAGCATGGGAAACGAAAACAAGTAAAGGAAGGTGTGATTTGTTGACTAGGAAGCTTTGAACTCAATAAAAACGTGCAATACAAATGCCAAAGGAAGATAACACAATTGTCAAAGTAAGACAACAATTGTCAAAGTAAGACAGCTTCTGGATACTTTGAAATAACCGACCATATCTTCCTCGTGTGGCCTCCAATGGATCTGATTCCAACATCAAAGTTGAAGATACGATCATGAAATATGAAAAGAGCTACTCACACGCCTCCAGAAACCTAGCCGTTCACACGTTATGAATTTCCAAAGTTATCCCTTCGAATCAGCAGGTTGCCTCGCCTTTGTGCTAGATAAGTCTTCATCATTCGGTCCACTCAATTGCCTTGATGATGTTAATCAAGCCTTGGTCTTCATGTGGGTTCATCTTGGGCTTTAATAATTCAGAATCAGCCCATGTGTCTTGAATTAGGCCATTGAGTGCTTCTTTGAATCTTTTAGCCCTTACCCTTGTTATTGGCCCAACAGGAACACGCAATGGATCCCTTGGTGCAGCTCCCTTATTCTCATCAAAGGGGTATTACCTGTCAGATATCTTGGGGTTCCTCTGATTTCTACTAAGCTTATGGCAGTGGATTGTAGGGTTCTTTTCGACAGGATTGTAGCGAGAGTTAGGAGTTGGACTAGTAGGGTTCTTTTTTTTTGCAGGGAGGCTTCAGCTCATTCAATCTGTATTGTTCTCTATCCAGGTGTATTGGTCCTCCTTTTTTATCTTGCCTAAGTCAGTGGTGATTAAGGTTGAAACTACTTTACGTAGTTTTCTTTGGAAGGGTTCAGATTTAGGTAAAGGTGGGGCAAAGGTTGCATGGTCTTTGGTGTGTTTACCGAAGGAAGAGGGTGGACTCGGTATTAAGAGTGTTGAGTGTTGGAATAAGTCTGCCATAAGTAAGCATTTGTGGGCTGTCTGTAGCAATTTGAGGTCTTCTGTCTGAGTCTCGTGGGTTAGATCTACTCTGCTTAAAGGAAAGAATGTGTGGGAGGTTAGGTGCCCTGGGGATTGCTCGTGGAGTTGGAGGAAAATTCTGGGCCTTCAGTGTCTTGTGCGGCGGTTGATGCAGTTTCGGGTGGGTAATGGGGAGGATATTTCCCTTTGGTTTGATTATTGGCATCCGTTGGGTCCTTTGGTGGAGGTGTTTGGGCGACGGATTATTTATGATTCTGGTTTTGGTCTTCATGCTAGGGTGGTGGATGTTGTTCAGGGAAGGGATTAGGCTTGGCCTCGTTCCCTGACCGGGAATTGGATGGACATTATCAGTGGTATCCCTGATTCCTTCAGGACTAATAACTCTCAAGCTGATACTTTGTGTTGGGTTGAAGACTCTCGGGGGGCTTTCTCTATTCGTAATGCTTGGGAGGCTCTTCGGTCCCGGCAGCCAGCGGTGGATTGGTTTAGGTCCGTTTGGCAATCTAAATCAATTCCTAGACATGCTTTCATCTTCTGGCTGGCCATTAGGGGTGCTCTTTCTACTCAGGATAAGCTTCTTGTTTATGGCTTGATTCCGGCTATTCGTTGTGTGTTTTGTGGAGGGAGTTGTGAGGAGGTCCCTCATCTCTTTTTTGATTGTTCTTATTCTTGCGAGGTTTGGTTTGCTCTTTTAAGGAAGTGCAGATTACCTCTGCGTGCTTGGAGCTGGGAGGCTACTATTCTTTGGTCTTGCCATTTCCGCGGTCGGCAACTTCATGGGTGGGTGGTGTGTATTATGCTTGCGGCTGCTGTCTATGCTATTTGGCATGAGCAGAATGCTAAGATGCATGGCGAGCTACCTAAACCTGTTACCATAGTTGTTCGTTCCATTGTTAGAGATGTTTGTACGCGTCTTAATTCCTTATCTGGTGTGGTGCCTTCTCCTACTAATAGGTGGCTCCACCAGTCTTGGGGTTTATCTGATTCTATTTTTTTTGTAATTCGCTTGTTCTGTCTTTTTTGGGGTTTGTCCCTTTTGCTGTCGGTCTGGTGGGTTCTTTTGGCTGTACCCTATGACAGGGTTTGTGCTTTGCTTTTATTGCTTTGCTGTTTTTTGAGTTTCGATTGGTAAGGGGCCTGTCCCTTGTCTGACCTTGTGATCTTCTCGCTGGGGTATGCCCCTTCGCTTTTGTTTTGTCTCTTTGGTTAATATACTTACATTATCCAAAAAATAGAAAACTCTCTCAATTTTTATTCAAAATCAAGTCTCCTTCTTACATCCATCAATATCCTTATATACTGAAACTAAAAGAAAGGAAAGGAAACAAGATATTCGGCCATTAAGGCCTTACAAACAGAAAACAGAATGGCCATAATTGCCTTACAAATGGATAGAACTAAAACAAGCAACTATTAAATCAAGCCCAAACCGAAATTGTGCCACACTCCCAAGCCTTCTCTTATTCGGCCCACTCAATTGCCTTGATGATGTTAATCAAGCCTTGGTCTTCATGTGGGTTCATCTTGGGCTTTAATAATTCAGAATCAGCCCATGTGTCTTGAATTAGGTCATTGAGTGCTTCTTTGAATCTCTTTGCCCTTGCCCTTGTTATTGAATTGGCCCAACCGGAACATGCAATGGATCCCTTGGTACAGCTCCCTTATTCTTATCACATATTGTTTAAAGAGAACAAATACTTTGTATCTCTCAAGATCAGAGTGAGAGAATAAATATCTTCTTCCAAAGGCCTCTAAGAATTTATCAGCTGTGACAGAGGAAAGGAAGAAAGGATCGGCTTCCTTAGGTTGATGAAGGAGGAACTGAAGAACACCTTTCAAATTGATCTTAGAATAGTATCCATCTTCATCACGAGTCCACTCAGGTGGAGTAGAGACACAAGAAAGTCTGATGTTGACTTCATCAAGATAAATATTATTCTCAAGGATGACATCCTTAATAATCTGAGGTAGATCATTAGGAAGTTTGCTGCCTTTGATAAGGACCCTATTTACTATTCCTAAATCAAGAAGATTTTGGAAAGTAACATTATTCTCCAAGACTGACATAGTTGAGAAATCAGGATAAACTATATCAGCACGAGGAAAATAGAAGGGAAACATACCTTCCTGCCTTACCATGTGAACTAACATCCCGGGTATAATCCGTAGATGCTCAGCAAGAAAGTCTAGAATGAATAGACTTATTTTGAAATGACTTTTAAAACTCATAAGGAGAATCTGAGCTTTGATTTCTTCTGGAAAATTCAGAAGACTTGGCTGGACTTCATCTCCTTTAAGAGCTTGCTCGAGGAGAGCAGTATGATACTGAAGTCACTCAATCTGAAATCCCAATTCTTGAATTTCTGATTGATGTTTCTGCTTAAGCTCTGCAGTCTAGACTATCAAAGCTTGAGACCTGGCTTCCAATGTAATATTGTTACCAGCTTGACTTCTCACATCAATGGATACTTGATATGAGTGAAGAGCAGCCTTAGGGGTGCTGGACAGCCCTAAACAATATTTGAGGATGTCAAACACTCTCACGGAAGCACTAAGCACTAGGGAAGTGCACGAACCAGCCTCACTCACACAAAAACAAATAAAGATAGATCAACTAATTTGCCAAGGGATACAAATATCACCATCCTTAGTAAACTAGCAAATGGCTCACCACCAAGACCAATCTAAAGGGATACATAAACACCACCTTCTCAACTAGCCAAGGATACAGAACCAAGGATAAAACTCACCACTCAAAGGAATCCACCCAAGAGATACAGAGTTAGGAGAATAAAACTCAAATGGTTCTAATTTTCATTAATATTCATCAATTTTTTTAATCTGATTTACATGACACTTTAAATAGGAAAACATGACTTGGAACAACACTTCAACATTGGGAAACATAAGACATAAATGCTTTCATCTGATAACAAGAAGAAATAAATGCAAACATTGACTAGAAACTTGAAAACAAAGAAAAAAAGGAGCCCGTCTAGCTCAGTTGGTAGAGCGCAAGGCTCTTAACCTTGTGGTGGTTATTTGGCGTGAGCGGAATGCTAGGATGTATGGCGAGTTACCTAAACCTGTTATCGTGGTTGTTTGTTCCATTGTTAGAGATGTTTGTATGCGTCTTAATTCCTTATTTGGTGTGGTGCCTTCTCCTACTAATAGGTGGCTCCACCAGTCTTGGGGTTTATCTGATTCTATTTTTTTGTAATTCGCTTATCTTGCCTTTTAGGGGGTTTGTCCCTTTTGCTGTCGTTCTGGTGGTTTCTTTTGGCTGTACCCTATGACAGGGTTTGTGCTTAGCTTTTATTGCTTTGCTATTTTTTGAGTTTCGGTTGGTAGGGCGTCTGTCCCTTGTCTGACCTTGTGATCTTCTCGCTAGGGTATGCCTCTTTCCTTTTGTTTTGTCTAATATACTTACATTAACCAAAAAAACAAAGAAAAACTCTTCATTTCCCGAAATACATTGAATCAGGCCACCAGCGGACCACTAGAACGAATTCGGTCATAACTCTCTCTTGGATGCTCCAAATGACTTTCTTCAAAACACGAAAATGAAGTTAAGGCTTTTATCTTTCCAAAATATAAAGGAACGAACAAAGATTCCATGTCAATCAAAAGTTATGGCCTTCGCGAACTCACTGCGTGGCCCTCGCGAACTTACTGCGCGAACTGATTTTTGCCACCGCGAACAGATTCTGTTGCTTGATAAACCATAGTGAGAACTCGAACTTCTTTTGTGTTTTGGGCCAAGGTTGAGCTATGGAACACTCCCGTGTCAATCTCCCCAGGTTGAAAAAGATTTGTCCTCAAATCTGAAATGTTATCATCACTATGATAAGGTGATAAATTAGCCACATTGAAAGTTGGTGACACACCATAAGAATCTGGTAGCTCGATCTTGTATGCATTCTCTCCAATGCGTTGAAGTACTTTGAATGGACCATCAGCTCTTGGTTGTAGCTTACCATATTTTCCTTTTGGGAAACAGTCTTTACTAAGATGAATCTACACCAAATCTCCTTCTTTGAACTTAGCATGCTTCAAGAACTGCTCAAACGATCCCTTTTCACACTCTTGCCAAATGCTACCAAAGCATGGATCATATTTATACAATTGTTTCAAGATCTCAAACCCCACCACTTTAACTTTCATTGTGGACAGCAAGGAATGCTTTCTACTCAAAGTATCAGCCACCACATTCTGAACACCCGCTTTGTGCTTAATGGTAAAGTTGTAAGCTTGAAGAAATTCCACCCATACTGCATGTCTTTGATTGAGCTTATTGGTTGTTGATGAACTTCAAGGCTGCATGATCTGAATAAAGAACAAACGGTTTAGCAAGAAGATATTGACTCCAATGACTTAAAGCTCTATAGATTGCATAGAACTCCTTGTCATAAGTGGAATATTTCTTGCGAGAATCATTCAGCTTCTCATTAAAGAATGTAACCGGCTTCCCTTCTTGACTTAGAACAGCACCAATACCCTCATTTGATGCATCACACTCAACTTCAAACACCTTTGCAAAATTTGGAAGTGACAGGATTGGAGCTTCGGTCACTTTTCTCTTTTTTTTTTGGATAATGTAAGTATATTAACCAAAGAGACAAAACAAAAGCAAAGGGGCATACCCCAGCGAGAAGATCACAAGGTCAGACAAGGGACAGGCCCCCTACCAACCGAAACTCAAAAAACAGCAAAGCAATAAAAGCTAAGCACAAACTCTGTCATAGGGTACAGCCAAAAGAACCCACCAAACCCCATAAAAGGCAAAACAAGCGAATTACAAAAAAATAGAATCAGATAAACCCCAAGACTGGTGGAGCCACCTATTAGTAGGAGAAAGCATCACACCAGAGAAGGAATTAAGACGCATACAAACATCTCTGACAATGGAACGAACAACCATGGTAGCAGGTTTAGGTAACTCTCCATGCATCCTAGCATTCCGCTCACGCCAAATAGCATAGACAGCAGCCGCAAGCATAATACGCACCACCCACCCACGAAGTTGCCGACCGCGGAAATGGCAAGACCAAAGAATAATATCCTCCCAACTCCGAGCACGCAGAGGTAATCTGCACTTCCTTAAAAGAGAAAACCAAACCTCGCAAGAATAAGAACAATAAAAAAAGAGATGAGGGACATCCTCACAACTCCCTCCACAAAACACACAACGAATAGCCGGAATCAAGCCATAAACAAGAAGCTTATCCTGAGTAGAAAGAGCACCCCTAATGGCCAACCAGAAGATGAAAGCATGTCTAGGAATTGATTTAGAATGCCAAACGGACCTAAACCAATCCACCGCTGGCTGCCGGGACCGAAGAGCCTCCCAAGCATTACGAATAGAGAAAGCCCCCCGAGAGTCCTCAACCCAACACAAAGTATCAGCTTGAGAATTATTAGGCCTGAAGGAAGCAGGGATACCACTGATAATGTCCATCCAATTCCCGGTCAGGGAACGAGGCCAAGCCCAATCCCTCCCCTGAACAACATCCGCCACCCTAGCATGAAGACCAAAACCAGAATCATAAATAATCCGTCGCCCAAACACCTCCACCAAAGGACCCAACGGATGCCAATAATCAAACCAAAGAGAAATATCCTCCCCATTACCCACCCGAAACTGCATAAACCGCCGCACAAGACACCGAAGGCCTAGAATTTTCCTCCAACTCCACGAGCAATCCCCAGGGCACCTAACCTCCCACACATTCTTTCCCTTAAGCAGAGTAGATCTAACCCACGAGACCCAGACAGAAGACCTCAAATTGCTACAGACAGCCCACAAATGCTTACTTATGGCAGCTTTATTCCAACACTCAACGCTCTTAATACCGAGACCACCCTCTTCCTTTGGTAAACACACCGAAGACCATGCAACCTTTGCCCCACCTTTACCTAAATCTGAACCCTTCCAAAGAAAACTACGCAAAGTAGTTTCAACCTTAATCACCACTGACTTAGGCAAGATAAAAATGGAGGACCAATACACCTGAATAGAGAACAATACAGATTGAATGAGCTGAAGCCTCCCTGCAAAAGAAAGAACCCTACTAGTCCAACTCTTAACTCTCGCTACAATCCTGTCGACAAGAACCCTACAATCTACTGCCGTAAGCTTTGTAGAAATCAGAGGAACCCCAAGATATCTGACAGGTAATACCCCTTCCTGAAACCCAAGAATCCCAAGTAACTCTTGCTTAGTGTCAGAAGACACACTAGCCACAAAAAGATTGCTCTTGCTAGGATTAGGAATCAACCCAGAAAGAGCTTGGAACTGACCAAGGACAACATTAACTGCAGCAACTGACTCCCTCTCTGCCCTACAGAAAACCATAAGATCATCCGCAAAGCATAAATGCGAAATACCAATCTTCCCACACCGCCAATGGTATGCAAACTGACCCTCCTGCTCCATAATATGCATCAACCCCGAGAAGACCTCCATAACCAGCACAAATAAATAAGGGGACATAGGATCCCCCTGCCTCAAACCTCGGCCACTAGCAAAGAAACCATTCAACTCGCCATTGATAGAAATCGAGAAACGGGGAGTGGAAATGCACTCAGAAATCCAAGTTATCATCTGCTCTGGGAAGCCTAAAATCTGTAAAATAGCCACTAAGAAATCCCACCGCACAGAATCATAAGCTTTCATTAAATCTACCTTCAGCGCACACCTAGGATGACCCCCATCACGATGATAGTTCCTTAACAATTCCTGCGACAGTAATATATTATCACTAATCCTCCTACCAGCAACGAAGGCCGACTGAAAAGGACTAACAATATCAGGCAGCACCATCTGAACACGATTTGCAATAATTTTGGCAATGCATTTGTAGATAGTGTTACAACACGAAATAGGCCTAAAATCCCCAACCTTAGAAGGATTAGGAACCATAGGAATAAGAGCAACCACAGTGGCATTCACTTGCTTGAGCAATCTCCCGGAGCTAAAAAACGAATGAATAGCACGAAGAAAATCATCACCAACAACAGACCAAGCTTTCTTGAAGAAAGTAGCATTATACCCATCCGGACCAGGAGCTTTATTATCTTTTAAAGAGAACAAAACTGCCTTAATTTCAACATCACTAACCTCTCTACCCAAGGTAGCACACTGATCACCAGAAATACGCTTCGGGAGAGCCCGCCTCACTAAATCAAGGTCAATCCTAGGGCATCCAGCAGGCTGTCTCAGAAGTGTCTCAAAGAAGTTCACCACCATTGATTTAACTTCACTAGGCTCCTCCACACGATTACCATGCTCATCGGTAAGAGATAATACCTTACTCCTACTACATCTTTGTCTCATCGATCGAAAAAAGAACTTAGAATTCCTATCTCCCAAATTAATCCACTGAACCCGGGACTTTTGTCTCAAGAAACTCTCTTCATCTCTACTCAAATCACCATAAAGCTTCACCAACCGAGACTCCTCCCCATGTAAAGAAATGGTCGTAGGTTGCCTCTGAATATCCCATTGCACAGACTCTAAATCATGCTTAGCTTGCTGCACCCTAGAAGACAAGTCATAATAACACTCCCTATTAAGTTTCTTAAGCTCCACTTTCAATCTTTTTAGCTTCTTACATAGCTGAAACATAGGAGACCCATCCACCCTGTCCGCCCAAACTCGATCCACCAAGGATAAAAATTCTGGATGATCCGCCCAGAAATCAAAAAACTTAAAAGGCACCCGTCGCCGAGGGAGATCCGCAATCTTAACAATCATAGGAGAGTGATCAGAAACACTGGAAGGAAGAAAATGCGCCTCAGAACCTCGAAATGAAATATCCCACTTCAAATTGACCAAAGCTCGATCTAACTTTCGAAGAATAGGATCAACCGTACGATGATTAGACCATGTATAGAAGCACCCATTAAATCGCAGATCATCCAACCCAGACTCAGCTAAACAATTAGAAAAGTCGTCTTTCCAATGTGGCCAAGAATTGGATCCTCCAACACTCTCAACCGAAGACTTAATAGCATTAAAGTCACCCATCACAACCCAAGCACTATTCTCCCATTCCATTCCGCGCCACTAAATCAGCCCACAACGCCTCCCTACGAACATTACAATTATCACCGTACACAATCGAAATCATACACTCCCAAGTAGAATCAACAGAAGAAACTCTACAATGGATAACTTGTTCAGAAGATCCGACAACCAAAACAGTAACATCGAACGGATTCCAACAAACCCAAATCCTCCCCAAAGAGGAAAAATTATAATTGCACTCCACCTTCCAAGACCGGTCAATGGTCTTAAGAATAACATCTTTATTTTTCTCCAGAACTTTCGTTTCCACTAAACCACACAAAGACAATTTCTCATCTTTAATCAAATTGCGAACCTCTCTTTGCTTCAAAAGGTCATTAAGACCCCTAATATTCCAGCACCCAAAAATCATAATAAATATACAAAGATAAGAAGAAACCCCCACAAATCTATCTCTACTTACCCCCCTTAGGGGAGGAGTGCTTCTTATTCTTCTTACCCTTACTACTAGAACCTTTCTTCTTCTTCTTCTTTTCCAGAGAATCCTTAACTTTTGAAGCCAAAGCATTACGAGGAGGACTAGAATCACTACCATCCTCACCATGACCAGCCTCATCCTTATCACAAAGAGCATCTCCATCATCACAAAGAGCATCCCTGTCATCAACATAACCATTAGCCCCATCCTTACAAAGAACAGCCCCTGCATCACAAACAGTGTCCAAAATTGCTAAAGGAGTACCCTCTTCCGTTACTTCCAAATTCAGAGTATGGTCATTGCCCTCCATTGGCACTAAATTAAGATGATTATCAATATTTTCCACAAGCGGAACACTAGCACTGTTCCCCATAGTAGATAATTCTCCACCCTTGTTCTTTTTTTTAACCTCAACCCAAACCGGTCGTTTAGGCCCCAACGAGTCTTCGTGTCTCTTCTTCATATCATGAACATCAACCCCTCCATTTCCGGTAACCATATGCACATTGTCACCCAAATCTTGAACACTTTGTTTACATATACCCGGCGCATGCCCAAACACCTTACAAATATTACACCTAGAAGGAAGCCACTCATAAACAGCATAAATAGTTTTCCACTCCCCATTAGCACATTGAATATCAAACTCATTAATGACATCCTTCGAAGCATCAATCTCAACACACACACGAGCAAAGCTAAGACGTTTCCTAGCTAATGTAATGTGATCAGCATGCAATGGAATGCCCAAAGCACTAACTACAAAACTCAGGCCCTTAGAAGTCCAATATTCAAACGGAAGATTGTAAAGTTTAACCCATACAGGAATATTGCGTAACTCATCTTTAGACAAGGATAAACTAGGCTGCCACCGTTTAAGAACAAGCAATTTATTCACTATATGCCATGGAACTTTTTCAAGAACTTCACAAGCATGGTCAAGACTATCAAACTTGAAAATAAAGAACCCTTGTTCCGAAGATAAAACTTCTTTAAGGCCAAACCTACCCCAAATTTTATGAACTACTGAATTCACTACGGGGAAAGGAATTCTCTTATCCACAAAGTACCCTATCAAGGAAGTTCTCCATTCTTCACTTCCCTCAATAGCTACCTCAACCGGAGGGCTAACTTTAATTCTTCCATTTTCTTCAGTTGGTTTAAAATATTGTAAGGATTCAAAGGTAGAAGATCGTACCTCACAAGCAATAGGAGAAGAATTCTGGACAGCCTTAGCATAAGATGGTTTCAGCCCTTGATCATGCATGGAAGAAGGTGTTGAAAATGGTCCAAGATCAGCCCCTCCTTGTCCAAAGCTACCAAGACCCGAAATTGAACCCAAAGCACTCGATTTCGGCCCAATTACGCCCACATCAGACCCAAAATGCAAGTTACCAAGCTTTTCCTTTCTATGATCATCTCTTGCAATCCCAAATCCACCATAATTCGAAGGTGATTCAATAACATTAATCCTTGGCCCATCTAATTTTGTGGAATCAGTCCCATTAGCTCCAATACCCGAAATTGAGCCCAAAGCATCAAAGTTTGACTCTATTACCCCCATTCCTTGCTGCCTAGTATTATTTAGTGAAGGAAAGTCATCAACAACCACCTTCCTTTGACAATTTTGGCTATTAAGGTCAATACTAGCCACCTTATTTTGAGAAACTTGTCCATGAGAATCATTCATCATTTGAATTATTTGCCCATTGCACATGATCTCATTCAACAAGTCTTCACTCTTTTCATCAATGTCAACCATAGCTTTCTTCTTGTCCAATCCCGAAATTGTTGAGAGACAACCATCCTTCACATGGTTTTCACCCAAAACCAGATTTCTACCTTCACCCAAAACCAGATTTTCATCTTCCTCATCATGCAACACCCCATGACGAACATCAGCATGCTTGGCTTCAATATCAGCCCCATTAGCTTCAATTTCGTGCCCAACATTACCAATACCCGAAATTGAAACAAAAGCACCAGATTTTGGCCCATTCTTGACACATCTCTCACCCAAAACCAGATTACCATCTTCCTCATCATGCACCACCCTATGAAGAACATTAACATGCTTGCCATCTTCCTCATCATGCACCACCCTATGAAGAACATCACCATGCTTGCCTTCAATCCCATTTGCACATGCCTTGTTGCCCATTTTACCATTACTAGTCTGATTCTTAAAACTATGCAAAACATGTTGCTTGCTTAATAACAATTTTGAAGAAGCATCACAAGAGATCCTACCTCCAATAGCTATGTCAAATGCATCATCACCAGCAGCTCTCTTCTCTAGTTCTCGAATCTTCATATTAAGACCCAAATCTGAATCTTTCATAAAACCATCATGATAGCCCTTTATTCCACCATTTTTTACATCACCAGCAGTTGGGTCACTTTTCTCTTAATCAGCTCAAAGCTTCTTCTAGCCTCTTCCATCCACTTGAAACCATTCCCTTTCAAGCACTCGGTGATAGGAGCCACAATAGAACTGAACCCCTCGATAAAACGTCGGTAAAAAGATGCAAGTCCATGAAAACTACGGATGTCATGGATTGTTTTTGGCTCAGACCAATTAAGAATAGCCTCCAACTCGCTAGGATCCATCTCAATTCCATCTTTAGATACTATGTATCCCAAGAAAATTAGGCTCTCCGTAAAGAACTTGCATTTCTTCAAATTTGCATAGATCTTTTGTTTCCTCAAAATGTCAAAGAGCTGTCTCAAATGGTTCAAATGCTCTCCTTCATCTTTGCTGTACACAAGAATATCATCAAAATAAACAACAATAAAATGCCCAATGCAAGGTTTAAGGATATGGTTCATGAATCTCATGAAAGTGCTAGAAGCATTAGATAACCCAAATGGCATCACCATCCACTCATATAGGCCATCTCTAGTCTTGAAAGCTGTCTTCCACTCATCTCCTTGTCTCATTCTAATCTGATGGTAACCACTTCGTAAATCAATCCTCGAAAATATTGCTGCCCCATGAAGTGGATCAAGCAAATCATCAAGCCTTGGAATTGGAAAGCGATAATCAACCGTTATCTTGTTCACAGCCCTACTATCAACACACATGCGCCACGAACCATCTTTCTTAGGCACCAAAAGAGCTGGAACAGCACATGGACTCATGCTTTCCCTCACCATTCCCTTAGCTAACAACTCTTCCACTTGACGTTGCAACTCTTCATGCTTTTTAGGACTCATTTGATAAACTGTCTTGTTGGGAAGTGTTGCACCCGGAATAAAATCAATACAATGTTGAATGTCTCTCAATGGTGGTAATTCATCCGGAACCACATCAAAGAATTCTTCAAGAATAGTCTTCATTATCAATGGAGGATCATTGTTCCCTTCATTTTCTTCCACTATAACCAGCATATACAGTTTACCTCTTTGCATCAACTCTCTTCTACAATCAGTTTGAGTAAGCAAGCTATTTCCCTCCCCTTTAGAAGGTTTAGGAACTTCTTCCGGCCTACTAGGACCCAATACAATCTTACAACCATCTTTCACAAAAGAATACATGTGTTTAAACCCATCATACAACACACGCCTATCATCCTGGCTTTCTAGGTTTTAGATTTTAGCAATCATAGAAATTGCCAGATCATTTCTTTGATCTTATCTTCAGAGCATACTCTACCTATATAAGGGTATGACACCTCTTTGATTAAGTATCGAAAAAATTATCTAGACATATTCTATAGCTTGTACAATCTTTCCTCTCTCAATGTAAGATATCTTTTCTTTATCCGCATTTCTTATTTTATTTTTTAGCTTTCTTAACTCTGTACCCTATGACAGGGTTTGTGCTTAGTTTTTATTGCTTTGCTGTTTTTGAGTTTCGGTTGGTAGGGGGCCTGTCCATTGTCTGACCTTGTGATCTTCTCGCTGGGGTATGCCCCTTCGCTTTTGTTTTGTCTCTTTGGTTAATATACTTACATTATCAAAAAAAAAAACTCTGAATTTCATACTCCGTGTTAGTATGCTCTAAGCTTGCAGCATAGTCTGATCTAGCTTATCAAAAAGCGTAGGGAATGGTAAGGACACCACATTCTCAAAGCTGCCACTATCAATGATCATAATGCATACCTTGCCATGAGAAGTGCACTTGGTGTGGAACACATTCTTTCTCACCCAATCTTCCTCTTCCTCTTCTCTAACCACACTTAAACTCCTTTAAACGACCAGAGTAGCACCATTATCTCCATAGGTCACATCTTCCGCAATCTCTTCATTCTCAAACTCCTCTTCTTTCAAATCTGCAACTAAATCATCTTCATCACTTTCTTCTTCAACCAATGAAACGATCTTGCGATTTGGACACTCTGAAGCAATATGCCCAAATCTTTGGCACTTGAAACATCTATGAGAGTTTGTATTGGAAGAATTAGGTTGTTGTTGTTGCTTAGACATCATACCTTCTCCTTTTGATGTTGAAGCTTTTGTGTTGGATTTGTTTGCTGTAGTAGGCTTAGAACTTGAAGTGCTTCCTTTATTAGCAAAGCCCTCCCTTGAACCATACTTAGAACCCTTGCTACGCATCTCCTTTTGTTACTTCTCCACCTTAAGAGCAAGTTTACACACATTATTAAGACTCCAATATGGTTCTAGTTGCACCACATTAGAAATCTCGTAATTTAAACCGCCAAGATATCGCGCCATGGACTGCTCTTCCGGCTCCGCAACATCTCCCTTCAACATGAGATTATCAAACTCAGCAGTATACTCCGCCAGGGAAAGGTCTTTTTGTCGAAAATTGTGAATCTTCAAAAAGATGTCTTGCCGATAATTATCCGGAAGGTACTTTCTCTTCAACTCTTTCTTCATCTTTTCCCATGTAACGATTCTACTTCTCCCTTCTCTTTCTCGCTGTCTTTTAAGATTCTATGCATGCTTCCTTAACTTTTTTTTGATAATGTAAGTATATTAACTAAAGAGACAAAAGAAAAGCAAAGGGGCATACCCCAGCGAGAAGATCACAAGGTCAGACAAGAGACAGGCCCCCTACCAACCGAAACTCAAAAAACAGCAAAGCAATAAAAGCTAAGCACAAACCCTGTCACCTTTAATCACCCTCTTCCTTAACTTGATCAACAAACTTTACTTTCTTGTTCTCAGGCACATCTTGATAATCAAATATTTGATCAACCATATTCAACCATTCCACGAACTCATCTGGTTGAGACTTGCCTTCAAACTCCGGAATCTACACTTTTGCATTGAAACCCCGCTGTGTGTCACGTGGATCATAAGGAGTGCCATTGTCCGATTCATGGCTGTAAGCATCATCATGTTCTACATCACGTCCACCATTCACCTGCCCGCGATTTTCATACATACGCATTCGCAAATGGAGTTTTTTTTTTTTGGATAACGTAAGTATATTAACCAACATTATCCAAAAAAAAGTATATTAACCAAAGAGACAAAACAAAAGCAAAAGGGCATACCCCAGCAAGAAGATCACAAGGTCAGGCAAGGGACAGGCCCCCTAACAACCAAAGCGCAAAACACAAAACATACATTATCCAAAAAAATTTTACATTATCCAAAAAAAAAAGCGCAAAACACAGCAAAGCAATAAAAAGCTAAGCACAAATCCTATCATAGGGTACAGACAAAAGTAATCCACCACAACAATAGCAAAAGGGACAAACTCCCTAAAAAGCAAAACAAACGAATTACAAAAAAATAGAATCAGATAAACCCCAAGACTGGTGGAGCCACCTATTAGTCGGAGAAGGCACCACACCAGATAAGAAATTAAGACGCATACAATCATCTATAACAATAAAGCGAACAACCACGGTAACAGGTTTAGATAACTCGCCATGCATTCTAGCATTCCGTTCACGCCGAATAGCATAGATAGCAGCCGCAAGCATAATACGCACCACCCACCCACGAAGTTGCCGACCGCGGAAATGACAAGACCAAAGAATAGTAGCCTCACAGCTTTGAACACGCAGAGGTAAGCTGCACTTCCTTAAAAGAGCAACCCAAACCTCGCAAGAATAAGAACAATAAAAAAAGAGATGAGGGACATCTTCACAACTCCCTCCACAAAACACACAACGAATAGCCGGAATCAAGCCATAAACAAGAAGCTTATCCTGAGTAGAAAGAGCACCCCTAATGGCCAGCCAGAAGATGAAAGCATGACTAGGAATTGCTTTAGAATGCCAAATCGACCTAAACCAATCCACCACTGGCTGCCGGGACCAAAGAGCCTCCCAAGCATTACGAATAGAGAAAAACCCCACGAGAGTCCTCAACCCAACATAAAGTATCAGCTTGAGAGTTATTAGGCCTGAAGGAATCAGGGATACCACTGATAATGTCCATCCAATTCTCGGTTAGGGAACAAGGCCAAGCCCAATCCCTCCCCTGAATAACATCTGCCACCCTAGCATGAAGATCAAGACCAGAATTATAAATAATCCGTAGCCCAAACACCTCCACCAAAGGACCCAACTGATGCCAATAATCAAACCAAAGGGAAATATCCTCCACATTACCCACCCAAAACTGCATCGACCGCCGCACAAGACACCGAATTCGCAAATGGAGTTATTGAATTTGTTGGCTGATCAGCCTCTTCTTCAACAGTAGGCAAACGACCATGACTAGCCATTATAGCAACTCAAGATACAAGAACAAAGTGAAGAAGTGAGGAATCACGTCAACCAAACAAAATTTGTTTGGAAACCGTGCTCTGATACCAAATTTGGTGCCGAACAGCCCTAGACAATATTTAAGGATGTTAAACACACTCACAAGTAACCTAAGTGCACGAACCAACCTCACTCACACTAGAGCAAATAATGATAGATTAACTAGTTTGCCAAGGGATACGGATATGACCACCCTTAGTGAACTAGCCAAACGGCTCACCATCAAGACCAATCTAAAGGGATACAGCAACACCACCCTCTCAACCAGTCAAGGATATAGAACCAATGTTAAAACTCACCACTCAAAGGAATCCACCCAAGAGATACATAGTTAGGAGAAATAAAACTCAAGGAGTTCTAATTTTCATTTCAAATTGATCAATTGTTTTTGATATGATTTACATGACACTTTAAATAGGAAAACATGACGTAGAACAACCCTCCAAGCATGGGAAATATTAGAAATAAATGCTTTCATCTGATAACAAGAAGAAATAAATGCAAAAGTTGACTAGAAACTCTAGAGTTTTCTTAGTGTTCTTCTCGATTTTTCTATTCTCTCTTTGTGATTATCATTGTTTTCTTTGATGATTACAAGCTCAAATTTCGTTTTCCTTTAGTTTTAGGTTTGCTGGTCCGTTTTTGTTTTTTCTTTACCAATCTTATGAGTGTTATTACTTGTGTTCTTGAGCTGCGTTTTTCCTTTTGGTTGGGTTTATGATCTTCATTTTCCTCTTGGTGATCACGAGCTCATCTCCCTCTCTTTTAGTGTTATTTTGCTGGTTCGTTTTCCCTTATTTTCTCGGCAGTTCTGGTTTGCTTGTTTGCCATAGTGGATGATTCTACTTTGGCCAATCTTGTGACTGATTTTGCTTGTGATTTTGAGCTGCGTTTTGTCTTTATTGTTGGGTTGTGATCATCATCTTCTTCTTGTTATATTGGTTGAAGCCATGGTTGGTGGTTCATTAGCTACTGGTGATGTAAAGAAGGGTGGAATGAAGAGTGGAGACATTGTTTCTTCTTTAATGTCTAATGAAATAAAAGGTTGTCATAAAAGGCTAGTGATGGGCTGTCATGGTAGATCATCTCTTGTTAATGGTGTAAAGAAGGATGGAGAACATGTTTCCTGATGAGAATAAGGGAGCTGCACCAAGGGATCCATTGCATGTTCCGGTTGGGCCAATAACAAGGGCAAGGGCTAAGAGAGTCAAAGAAGCACTCAATGGCCTAATTCAAGACACATGGGCTGATTCTAAATTATTAAAGCCCAAGATGAACCCACATGAAGACCAAGGCTTGATTAACATCATCAAGGCAATTGAGTGAACCCACAAAGCATTCACTTGCTTGAGCAATCTCCCGGAGCTAAAAAACGAATGAATAGCACGAAGAAAATCATCACCAACAACAGACCAAGCTTTCTTGAAGAAAGTAGCATCACCTCCTTTACCTATACCTAGTGGACCTTGGATTAATATTTCTATGGATTTTGTGCTGGGTTTGCCTAGGTCAAAGAGGGATAGGGATTCTATATATGTGGTTGTTGATAGGTTTTCTAAAATGGCACATTTCATTCCTTGTCATAAAACTGATGATACATCACATATTGCTGATTTGTTTTTCAAAGAAATCGTTAGATTGCACGGCATGCCTAAAACCATTGTTTCGGATAGAGATGCTAAGTTCTTAAGCTACTTTTGGAAAACTTTATGGGGCAAGTTAGGAACTAAACTTTTATTTTCTACTACTTGTCATCCACAAACTGATGGTCAAACTGAAGTAGTTAATAGGACTTTATCTGCCTTGTTGCGTGCTATAATACAAAAGAACTTGAAAATATGGGAAAATTGTTTGCCGCATGTAGAGTTTGCTTATAATAGGAGTGTGTATTCTGCAACTCATTTTTCGCCTTTTGAAATTGTGTATGGTTTTAACCCATTGACTCCTTTGGATTTACTTCCTTTACCTGTGACTGAGCATGTTAACTTGGAAGAAAAGAAAAAGGCAGAGTTTGTTAAGCAAATCCATGAAAAGACTAGGCAAAACATCGAGAGGAGAACTGAGCAATATGCCAACCAAGCTAATAAAGGGCGCAAGAAAGTTGTGTTTGAACCCGGTGATTAGGTGTGGTTGCATATGAGGAAGGAACAGTTTCCAGTCCAGAGGCGTTCTAAACTACTTCCAAGGGGAGATGGCCCATTTCAAGTGATTGAAAGGATCAATGACAATGCCTATAAGTTAGATCTTCCAGGTGAGTATAATGTTAGTGCAAGCTCAATGTTTCTGATTTGTCTCCTTTTGATGTAGGTGACGATTTGAGGACAAATCCTTTTCAAGAGGGAGGGAATGATGAGAATAAGGGAGCTGCACCAAGGGATCCATTGCATGTTCCGATTGGGCCAATAACAAGGGCAAGGGCTAAGAGATTCAAAGAAGCACTCAATGGCCTAATTCAAGACACATGGGCTGATTCTAAATTATTAAAGCCCAAGATGAACCCACATGAAGACCAAGGCTTGATTAACATCATCAAGGCAATTGAGTGGACCGAATAAGAGAAAGCTTAGCATAATTTCGGTTTGGGCTTGATTTAATAGTTGTTTGTTTTAGTTTTGGTCCATTTGTAAGGCAATTATGGCCATTCTAGTTTTCTATTTGTAAGGCCTTAATGGCTATCTTGTTTCCTTTCCTTTGTTTTAGGGTTTCATTATATAAGGATATTGATGGATGTAAGAATGGCACTTTTTGATTTTGAATGAAAATTAAGACAGTTTTCTCTTTGTTCTTTGAGAACTAACTGGAACTTATCAGAATTCTCTGTGGCATTCCTTCGTGACTTATCAATCGAGTATTTCATCCTTGATTGTGGCGTCCTCCTTTATACCAAGGTTCACATCTCGATATAGGTGTTGGGTCGCGGTTTCCATCCGAACCAGAGGTTAGAACGAACTTTGGCATCAATCTTGATACAATCGACGAGGTTCATATCATTTCCAAAGGTAGAGAAAGAGCTGGTGTGTCTCTTTCAAATTGTAGCAAGTTGGATGTGCAAGATCAAGTTGTGTTTGATATAAATCTGGTTGATAGTGCAAAACATGGTGGTTTGGCGAATTTGAGTGATGGAAAGCTTGCAAATGGAGCTGTTGGTTGTGCAAATGGGATTGAAGGCAAGCATGGTGATGTTCTTCATGGGGTGTTGCATGTTGAAGAAGATGCAAATCTGGTTTTGGGTGAATGTAGAAATTTGGTTTTGGGTGAAAATTGTGTTAAGGTTGGTTGTCTTTCAACTATTTCGGGATTGGACAAGAAGAAAGGTGTGGTTGACATTGGTGAAAAGGGTGAAGACTTGTTGAATGAGGTGTTGCATAGAGATCATAATGGACAAAATTTTCAAATGGTGGTTGGAGACATGTGCAATGGGCAAATAATTCAAAGGATGGATGATTCTCATGAGCGGATTTTTCAATATAAGGATGCTAATATTGACATTAATGGACAAAATTGTCAAAGGAAGGTGGTTGTTGATGACCTTCCTTCACTAAATAAAAGTATTCAGCAAGGAATGGGGGTAATAGAGTCAAAATGTGTGCCTTTTAAGTTTTTTGATTTCTGGGCGGATCATCCAGAATTTTTATCCTTGGTGGATCGAGTTTGGGCGGACAGGGTGGATGGGTCTCCTATGTTTCAGCTATGTAAGAATCTAAAAAGATTGAAAGTGGAGCTTAAGAAACTTAATAGGGAGTGCTATTCTGACTTGTCTTTTAGGGTGCAGCAAGCTAAGAATGATTTAGAGTCTATGCAATGGGATATTCAGAGGCAGCCTACGAACATTTCTTTACATGGGGAGGAGTCTCGGTTGGTGAAGCTTTATGGTGATTTGAGTAGAGATGAGGAGAGTTTTTTGAGACAGAAGTCCCAGGTTCAGTGGATTAATTTGGGAGATAGAAATTCTAAGTTCTTTTTTCGATCGATGAGACAAAGATGTAGTAGGAGTAAGGTATTATCTCTTACCGATGAGCATGGTAATCGTGTGGAGGAGCCTAGTGAAGTTAAATCAATGGTGGTGAACTTCTTTGAGACACTTCTGAGACAGCCTGCTGGATGCCCTAGGATTGACCTTGATTTAGTGAGGCCCACTCTCCCGAAGCGTATTTCTGGTGATCAGTGTGCTACCTTGGGTAGAGAGGTTAGTGATGTTGAAATTAAGGCAGTTTTATTCTCTTTAAAAGATAATAAAGCTCCTGGTCCAGATGGGTATAATGCTACTTTCTTCAAGAAAGCTTGGTCTGTTGTTGGTGATGATTTTCTTCGTGCTATTCGTTATCTGGTATGGTGCCTTCTCTTACTAATAGGTGGCTCCACCAGTCTTGGGGTTTATCTGATTCTATTTTTTTATAATTCGCTTGTTTTTCCTTTTAGGAAGTTTGTCCTTTTTGCTGTCGTTCTGGTGGTTTCTTTTGGCTGTACCCTATGATAGGGTTTGTGCTTAGCTTTTATTGCTTTGCTGTTTTTTGAGTTTCGGTTGGTAGGGGGCCTGTCCCTTGTCTGACCTTGTGATCTTCTCGCTAGGGTATGCCCCTTTGCTTTTGTTTTATTTTTTTGGTTAATTTACTTATATTATCCAAAAAAAAAGGTCAAGACTCTTAGGTCTTGCCCCTAACTAAAGGACGATTACTCACTCATACTTCAAAGTGATAACAAAACATGCAATAGATAGGTAGATAAAAGTTAACACATAACCACTATATCACCCCTTAAAAAGAACCATAGTGGTTATGATAAATTCACTTACTCTTCTAAAAATACGTCTTAGATCCTTAGAAACCGATTGCAGAGTAGCCAGATACTTTTGGGAAAATGCTGATAGTATTAAGGAAGAGCTTGCATGGTTTGAAATTCTAGAGTCCTTTGAATCTACTAAGTATAGAGTTCAAATACAGATTGAAGCTAGGGTGTCAAGAATTTGAAGTTGTCTTTTGAAGTGATTTAGACCTCCTTATCTAGATCTCGTGTCTGTACTTGATTTCTTTTGGGAGTTAGTCAAGTAGGCGTTTTGCCGTTAGCCAGGAGGGCGTTGAGGCGTGTTGCCGTTAATCTTTGACTTCCATGTGAAATAAGTTTCAGATATCATGTCTAGTTTAATTAGATCTTTGTCATCTAGAATGGCTTCTACTTCTTCTTCCACCTCATCTTCATCTTCATTTGCTCCTCTATCTTCTAGTGGAAACAAAGAGATAATAGAAATAGCCGATGTAGAGCAAAGTCTCCACAATTGGAGTATTCCTAAAGTTTGTGCAACTTCGGTATATAAAACTAGTTCTTTTAAGTTCAAAAGTAAATATTTTATTAAAACTATAGAAGAAATTATTTATGTATCCAGAGATAGCACACAAATAAACCTCTTACCCAAGAAATTCTTCGATCAGCACAAAAAAGAGTTCCAGTATGTGCATCTTGGGTTGGTACAAGTGGCCTTAAAACCACTGGTACGTGAAGGGCTGAATACGGCAGCCTAAATATATGTTGGTGACAAGAGACATCAAGGGTTCAAAGATTCGCTCTTTGGATGTATTGAGACCAGTCTACATGCAGGTCATGTCTACTTCGACTGCTGTCCAGACATCTCAGTAGATGCAAGGAATGAGAACGTCTCGGACTCTCTTGTCCTTGATCTCAAAACCAGTGGCTTCAGAATGACTAAAGGTACTAGCCATCTAGCCATCGTGTACCGAGTCTACTGCAAGGTGATGAATTCCATCACACCAGATCTCAGAGTCAACGAGATAGTACACGACAAAAAGGGCCATACGACCTTATTCAGGGTGAATCCAACATCTTCCAAATTGGTCGTCTCTAAAACTATTGCATGGGATGAGATCCAGCTTCTAAATGACTGGGTACTGGAATCTACCGTACCTCCGAAGCATGTGCAAAATCATGAGATCGAGAGAATCATCGAATACCATGATGGATCTGTCGAATTAAAGTTTGACTCCACTTTAAGGGTTAAACTGCAAAGCGACAACCTTTCTTCTGAATCCAGGAGAAAATCTGCTTCGAGTATACCTGCTCAGCCTCAAAGTTCCTTAATTTTTGAAGGAATTACTAAAGCATCTGGTATTGGTAGGCCATCCTACAAAGTGGAGGTTCCAGCTTCTTCAAGAGCTTCTGAACTTGCTAGTTGCTAGTCCACCAAACCCTACACTTTCAGGGTTTTTAGATGCAGATGTTCCGCACATCAATACTATTTCAGAATTACCTGGAATAGATATGGTTGAGATAGAAAGGTACAAAGCAGAATAGCGAACCTGCTTCTATGGTTGCACTTTCAAGTGTTGTGGAACAAGTTAATTATACCAATTTGTTCTTACAATCTCTTGGGAAACAAGCTACTAGGATAGAAAATATCCTTCATAGAGTTCCCAATGCCTTAATCTCTGAAGCCGTGCAACCTGCTCCTTTCAAGCCTCTGCCAGATCTGCAAGGATGTAAGTTGGGTGTAGATAATGATAATCTACTTCAAGAAATCCATAAGAGGATAGCCAAATTAAAAATTGATGAGGGCACCTCTAGCAAAAACATTAATGTCTTAACATATATTGATGCTCTGTCTGGCGCTAATGTTGAAGAATTGGGACAATTCGAATCCTAATTAAGAGGTGAACTGGCTTAATCTCCCCAACCATTTGATACAGGCCAGCTTAATAAGCTTACGTTTGGTAAACCTAGACCAACGTACAATACGAGGCCTTATTATCATCGACCTACACCAGTTGATCTATTAAGCGAAGATGGTCCAGGAATATTTGATGGATACGCTTATGATGGTAGATCTCTAGTCGAATGGAATATTGATGGGCAGTCTGAATATCAGATTATGCATAAAAGGAAATGATGAAGGGCATATAGTCTTACTTATTACTTTAGGATTTACTGGAGAATTGGCAAGATGGTGGGATGATCATCTTACTAACGATCAAAAGAACGCCATCAAATCAGCTACTACGTTTGATCATTCTCAAACAGATCAAATGGGTAATCCTAAGGTGAAACTAGATATGGTTAACACCCTGTTATACACAATATGCCTACACTTCGTGGGTAATCTGGATGTCTATCTGGCCCGAATGAGTGAGCAGCTGATAAATCTGAAGTGTCCAACCTTATCTAACTTCAGATGGTATAAAAGTGTTTTCTTCTCCAAAATCTTTCAACGAAAAGATTCTAGCATGAACTTTTAGAAAGACAGATTTCTTGCTGGTTTACCCACTTTATTTGCTGAGAGGATTAGAACCAGAATTAAGAATAAGTATGGTGGATCCATTCCATGGCATATGCTTACCTATGGTGATATTTCATCTGAAATAGTCGTTGAAGATTTGGCCATATGTACTGAGCAGAAGCTGCAGCGCAAAATGGACAAAGGTTCCACAAAGAAGACACTGTGAGACTTTTGTGAGCAATATGGCTACAATGAGTCCTCTTCAAAACCTCCCAAACATATGTCCATAAGTAAAAAGGGACCAGCATCGCCAACAACGACGAAAAAAGCCTTACCTGAATTCAGGTAAAGGAAAGAAGAAGACACCTATTTGCTATAGGTGTGGTAAAGCAGGGCATTTCAGCAATCGCTGTACAACGAAAGATAAAATTATCTGGATTGTAGCGACAAGATGAAACACTACATGAAGAAAGTTCTTCTATCAGATTAAGACAAAGAAGATGAAGTCGATTATATTGACGACATCTTAGATACTAACTCAGATTCTGAATTCACAGAATCCTCCTCCTCTGAAGAAGAAGAACAATGCAACTGTGATAATTACAAGTCTATCCTGAAGCTTAATGGACTCAGCATCAACATGTTGAAGAAAGAAGACAGTCTTATTTTAGACTGTATAGATGATCCAATAAAGAAACGATCTGCTCTGGAAAACTATATTGCTATGGCTTAGGATAAGAGGTCATCTGAAAAGCAATTTGAAATTCCTAAGCAGCATTACTCGTTTCAAGAAGTTCTGCAAAGAGTTCAGAAAGAAAAAGCAACTAGTAGACAACCTACTGTCGTTGAACTACGAGCAGAGATGAATTCCTACAAAGAGGAATTAAGAGCTCTAAAGAAGCAACAACAAGATCACGATCAGCGAATACAAGCCTGTGAATTATATCATTCACAAACATCTATTGAGCCTGATTTAGTAGAAGAGCATGAAGAATCTTTTGCTACTCTTGCTAATATGCTTGATAAGGTTAATGAACCTTCAACCTCGCAGCTGAATTCGTAGCTGAATCAAGAGGAAGCTCCTCTAACAGTTAACAACATAGAAAAGGTTATAGTTCAAAAATGGTATTCAAAGGTTACCATTGTTGTATCTAAAGCCTTTATCTTTGAAGAAGAAGCTCTAATCGATTCAGGAGAAGACTTGAATTGTATTAGTGAGGGTATTATTCCTTCACAATACTTTTCTAAGACCACTCAGATGCTGAATATAGCAAATGGTGGTAGAATGTTGATAGAGTATAAACTCTCTAGAGCAGCAGTCTGCAACGATGGAGTATGCTTTGAAACTCCATTCATATTAGTTAAAGGATTATCAGAATCAGTAATTTTGGGGACTCCTTTCCTCAGTATGATTTATTCTTTTACGGTTACGGCAGAAGGGATTGAGTCTAATATAGATGGACATCTATCAAGTTCTCTTTTGCTCAACAATTGAAGTACAAGAAGATTCATAATCTCATAGAGAAAATCTCTAAAAAGGAGAAATTCCTCATATCTCTTAAAGAAGAGATAAAGTATAAGTCTACCTCCGAACAGCTGAATAAGCCAGCTATTCAAGAGAAGGTTAGACAGTTCCAGAAGTAACTTGAGGAATCTGTATGTTCAGATGTTCCTAATGCTTTTTGGTATAGACAGAAGCATACGGTATGCCTTCCGTATGTTAATGGTTTTGATGAAAGAAGAGTCTCTACCAAAGTAAGACCTATCCAGATGAATAGCAGACATCTAGAGATCTGCAAAAAAGAAATTGAAGAACTCATGCGAAAAGGCTTAATTCGCAAGAGTCATTCTCTCCGGTCTTGCCCAGCATTTTATGTTGAAAATGCAGCATAGCTTGAACGAGGAGTTCCAAGGCTTGTTATTAACTACAAGCCCTTAAACAAAGCACTGTAGTGGATTCGGTATCCTATTCCGAATAAGAGAGACCTCCTTAACAGGCTTTATGAAGCCTGTATCTTCTCCAAATTTGATATGAAAAGTGGGTATTGGTAGATTCAGATTGCTGAAGCAGATAAGTATAGAACTGCCTTTACAGTTCCTTTTGGGCATTATGAACGGAACGTGATGCCTTTTGGTCTGAAGAATGCTCCTTCAAAGTTCCATCTGATGAGAATAAGGGAGCTGCACCAAGGGATTCATTTGCATGTTCCGGTTGGGCCAATAACAAGGGCAAGGGCTAAGAGATTCAAAGAAGCACTCAATGGCCTAATTCAAGACACATGGGCTGATTCTGAATTATTAAAGCCCAAGATGAACCCACATGAAGACCAAGGCTTGATTTAACATCATCAAGGCAATTGAGTGGGCCGAATAAGAGAAAGCTTGGCATAATTTCGGTTTGGGCTTGATTTAATAGTTGTTTGTTTTAGTTTTGGTCCATTTGTAAGGCAATTATGGCCATACTAGTTTTCTATTTGTAAGGCCTTAATGGCTATCTTGTTTCCTTTCCTTTGTTTTTAGGGTTTCATTATATAAGGATATTGATGGATGTAAGAAGGGCACTTTTGGATTTTTTGAATGAAAATTGAGAGAGTTTTCTCTTTGTTCTTTGAGAACTAACTGGAACTTATCAGAATTCTCTGTGGCGTTCCTCCTTGACTTATCAATCAAGTATTTCATCTTTGATTGTGGCGTCCTCCTTTATACCAAGGTTCACATCTCGATATAAGTGTTGGGTCGCAGTTTCTATCCGAACCAGAGGTTAGAACGAATATTGACATCAATCTTAATACAATCGACGAGGTTCATATCATTTGGTATCAGAGCTTAGGGCTCTAACATCAGGTTATTCTATCTTGTTATTCTTCTTCTTTGATTTCGTTGATCACAGAATTATATCTTATTTCCAGAACTTCTTGTTAGTGTCCAGATCTAAGTTATCTATCTTTGTTATTCTTGTTCTTGATTTCGTAGATCCAAATCTAAGTATCTGTCTGTGTTATTCTTGTTCTTGATTTCGTTGATCCAGATCGAAGTTATATATTCTGTTATCAAGTTCTTGGTTTCGTTGAACCAGATCTAAGTCTGTGTTAGTCTTGTTCTTGATTTTGTTGATCCAGATCGAAGTTATATATTCCGTTATTCTTGTTTGTGCGTGTCCAGATCTGAGAGAGAGAGAGAAAAAAAAACAAAATTTTATTTGTTGACCGATCGTGTAGTTGAATATATATCAACTATTGTTATTTCTCTTCTTGATTCATGCAGTGATTATAAAAAAAAAAAAAAAAATTATCAGTTTCGTTGTGATTCATTTCCTGTGAACCTAAGAACTTTTGTTTCGTGTGAACGTGGCTAGGAAATCCTGATTATTGTTTGGTTAGTTTGAAAAGAACTTTTGAGAAAAAAATTACGAGTGAAAAAAGGCAAGAGAGGTGAGGACATACTGAGGGTAAAAGCCGAATTTATTGTGTGAAACAGGAGTGGAACTGAGTGAACTATTGTTTGAGGGAAACACGTGAGGGAGTGAAGTGAGGACCTTCTTTTATTTATTTTATTTTATTTTTTTTTTACTAACGTTTTCTTTGCATCGAATATGTCTAAAGAAAGTGCTTCGGATGAGGTGTTGGGAAAAGTAGATACCAAGTTTATAATGGAAGCATTGACGAGGGAGATGGGGAGATTGTTAAGGGCTGAAATGGAACCGATTCATGAACAATTAGATCGGGTAGAAAATACACGTGCGGAACAGCTACCACCCGTTCCCCAAGCACGTAGGAGAGAGAGGATTCCGGTTAGAGAAGAAGTTCATGATTACTACGGGGATGATAATGACCTAGAGGAGGATGATCGCATGCCCAGTGTGGGTGTGGGGAGATTTAGGCGTGGAATGGGAGGTAGAGGAGTTAAGTATGGGGATAGAGAAGATAGGTATAGGAATAGAGAAGATAGGTATGTAGAGAGGGTTGATAATAATTTGGGTAGTATAAAGGTGAAGATTCCAACCTTCCAAGGTAAAACTGACCATGAAGCTTATCTGGAGTGGGAGAAAAGAATAGAGCTGGTGTTTGACTGCTATGAATATTTCGAATTGAAGAAGGTGAAATTGGCAGCCATAGAATTCACCGATTATGCTATTGTTTGGTGGAATCAACTGATTGTGAGTAGGAGACGGAATGGAGAAAGACCTATTGAGACATGGGAGGAGATGAAGACTGTTATGAGGAGGAGATTCATTCCAAGTCACTATTATAGAGGTTTGTTTCAAAAATTGCAAACTCTTACTCAGGGGCTAAGTGTGTTGAAGACTACTACAAAGAGATGGAGATAGCCATGATTCGAGCTGATGTACAGGAGGACAGAGAGGCGACTATGGCTAGGTTTCTCAATGGACTACACCGAGACATTGCAAATGTAGTGGAGTTGCAGCATTATGTTGAATTGATGATTTCTTTGATGATTACGAGCTCAATTTTCGTTTTCTTTAGTTTTAGGTTTGCTGGTTCGTTTTCTTTAATTCATTAGAAGTTGTTTAGTTTGTTTTTACTACTATGGATGATTTTAATGTGGCCAATCTTGGTGGTTTTAAGGCTAATTCGAGCTGCAACTTGTCTTCAACCAATGGAATGAAGGGATGTAGGGTTTTGGTAGATCAAACCCAAAATCCTACTGCTGGTGGTGTGAAGAAGGATGGAGACCATGTTTCTTCTTTGATCTCAAATGGAATAAAGGGCTATCATATAGCTGATGGTGGTGTGAAGAAGGGTGGAGACCATGTTTCTTCTTTGAGTTCCAATGGAGTGAATGGTTATCATGAAGGGCTAGTCATGGCCTGTCATGATATATCATCTATAGATGGTGGTGTCAAGAAGGATGGAGACTATGTTTCTTCTTCTTCTTTGATGATCAATGGGATAAAGAGCTGTCATGAAGGGGTAATGAAGGGCTGCCATGATATGCCCTCTATTGTTGATGGTGGTATGAAGGATGGTAACCATGTTTCTTCTTTGAAATTCAATGGTATGAAGGGCTGTCATGATAAAGCTTCAGCTGGAGTTGTTAAAACTGAATTTGGTAATGGTGGTGCAATGAAAAATGTGTCTTTTGGTGTAAGTAGTAGGTCTCTTGAAATGGATGATAATTGTGATGGAGTAGGAGCTGTCTCCAAAGGAAGAATTGGTTGTCTTTCAACTATTTCGGGATTGGACAAGAAGAAAGGTGTGGTTGACATTGGTGGCAAGGGTGAAGACTTGTTGAATGAGGTGTTGCATAGAGATAATAATGGACAAAATTTTCAAATGGTGGTTGGAGACATGTGCAATGGGCAAATAATTCAAAGGATGGATGATTCTCATGGGCGGATTTTTCAACATAAGGATGCTAATATTGACATTAATGGCCAAAATTGTCAAAGGAAGGTGGTTGTTGATGACCTTCCCCCACTAAATAAAAGTATTCAGCAAGGAATGGGGGTAATAGAGTCAAAATGTGGTGCTTTGGGTTCAATTTCGGGTATTGGTAATGTTGGGCACGAAATTGGAGCTAATGGGGCTGATTCTACAAAATTAGATTGGCCAAGGATTAATGTTATTGAATCACCTTCGAATTATGGTGGATTTGGGCTTGCAAGAGATGATAATAGAAAGGAAAAGCTTGGTAACTTGCATTTTGGGTCTGATGTGGGTGTAATTGGGCCGAAATCGAGTGCTTTGGGCTCAATTTCGGGTCTTGGTAGCTTTGGACAAGGAGGGGCTGATCTTGGACCATTTTCAACACCTTCTTCCATGCATGATCAAGGGCTGAAACCATCTTATGCTAAGGCTGTCCAGAATTCTTCTCCTATTGCTTGTGAGGTACGATCTTCTACCTTTAAATCCTTACAATATTTTAAACCTACTGAAGAAAATGGAAGAATTAAAGTTAGCCCTCCGGTTGAGGTAGCTATTGAGGGAAGTGAAGAATGGAGAACTTCCTTGATAGGGTACTTTGTGGATAAGCGAATTCCATTCCCCGTAGTGAATTCAATAGTTCATAAAATTTGGGGTAGGTTTGGCCTTAAAGAAGTCTTATCTTCGGAACAATGGTTCTTTATTTTCAAGTTTGATAGTCTTGACCATGCTTGTGAAGTTCTTGAAAAAGGTCCATGGCATATAGTGAATAAATTGCTTGTTCTTAAAAGGTGGCAGCCTAGTTTATCCTTGTCTAAAGATGAGTTACGCAATATTCCTGTATGGGTTAAACTTTATAATCTACCTTTTGAATATTGGACTTCTAAGGGCCTGAGTTTTGTAGTTAGTGCTTTGGGCATTCCATTACATGCCGATCACATTACATTAGCTAGGAAACGTCTTAGCTTTGCTCGTGTGTGTGTTGAGGTTGATGCTTCGAAGGATGTCATTAATGAGTTTGATATTCAATGTGCTAATGGGGAGTGAAAAACTATTTATGCTGTTTATGAGTGGCTTCCTTCTAGGTGTAATATTTGTAAGGTGTTTGGGCATGCGTCGGGTATATGTAAACCAAGTGTTCAAGATTTGGGTGACAATGTGAATCTGGTTACAGAAAATAGAGGGGTTGATGTTCATGATATGAAGAAGAGGCAAGAAGACTCGTTAGGGCCCAAACGACCGGTTTGGGTTGAGTTTAAAAAAAAAAGAACAAGGGTGGAGAATTATCTACTATGGGGAACAGTGCTAGTGTTCCGCTTGTGGAAAATATTGATAATCATCTTAATTTAGTGCCAATGGAGGGCAATGACCATACTTTGAATTTGGAAGTAACGGAAGAGGGTACTCCTTTAGCAATTCTGGACACTGTTTGTGATGCAGGGGCTGTTCTTTGTAAGGATGGGGCTAATGGTTATGTTGATGACAGGGATGCTCTTTGTGATGATGGAGATGCTCTTTGTGATAAGGATGATGCTGGTCATGGTGAGGATGGTAGTGATTCTAGTCCTCCTCGTAATGCTTTGGCTTCAAAATTTAAGGATTCTCTGGAAAAGAAAAAGAAGAAGAAAGGTTCCAGTAGTAAGGGTAAGAAGAATAAGAAGCACTCCTCCCCTAAGGGGGGTAAGTGGAGATAGATTTGTGGGGGTTTCTTTTTATCTTTGTATATTTATTATGATTTTTGGGTGCTGGAATATTAGGGGTCTTAATGACCCTTTGAAGCAAAGAGAGGTTCGCAATTTGATTAAAGATGAGAAATTGTCTTTGTGTGGTTTAGTGGAAACGAAATGTCTGGAGAAAAATAAAGATGTTATTCTTAAGACCATTGACCGGTCTTGGAAGGTGGAGTGCAATTATAATTTTTCCTCTTTGGGGAGGATTTGGGTTTGTTGGAATCCGTTCGATGTTACTGTTTTGGTTGTCGGATCTTCTGAACAAGTTATCCATTGTAGAGTTTCTTCTGTTGATTCTACTTGGGAGTGTATGATATCGATAGTGTACGGTAATAATTGTAATGTTCGTAGGGAGGCGTTGTGGGCTGATTTAGTGGCGCGCAGAGTGGAATGGGAGAATAGTGCTTGGATTGTGATGGGTGACTTTAATGCTATTAAGTCTTCGGTTGAGAGTGTTGGAGGATCCAATTCTTGGCCACATTGGAAATACGACTTTTCTAATTGTTTAGCTGAGTCTGGGTTGGATGATCTGCGATTTAATGGGTGCTTCTATACATGGTCTAATCATCGTACGGTTGATCCTATTCTTCGAAAGTTAGATCGAGCTTTGGTAAATTGAAGTGGGATAATTTATTTAGAGGTTCTAAGGCGCATTTTCTTCCTTCCAGTGTTTCTGATCACTCTCCTATGATTGTTAAGATTGTGGATCTCCCTCGGCGACGGTGCCTTTTAAGTTTTTTTATTTCTGGGCGGATCATCCAGAATTTTTATCCTTGGTGGATCGAGTTTGGGCGGACAGGGTGGATGGGTCTCCTATGTTTCAGCTATGTAAGAAGCTAAAAAGATTGAAAGTGGAGCTTAAGAAACTTAATAGGGAGTGTTATTCTGACTTGTCTTCTAGGGTGCAGCAAGCTAAGCATGATTTAGAGTCTGTGCAATGGGATATTCAGAGGCAGCCTACGAACATTTCTTTACATGGGGAGGAGTCTCGGTTGGTGAAGCTTTATGGTGATTTGAGTAGAGATGAAGAGAGTTTTTTGAGACAAAAGTCCCGGGTTCAGTGGATTAATTTGGGAGATAGGAATTCTAAGTTCTTTTTTCGATCGATGAGACAAAGATATAGTAGGAGTAAAGGATGGCAAACTTGATTGATAAGTCAAAGCACGAACGCCACAGAGTAATCTGATAAGTTCGTAGGTTCTTCAAAGAACCCAAGAGAGACTTAAACTCACATTTCTATATTGAAATTCATCTCTGCCTATTAAATGACTTACAAATGAGTTTAAATAGAAAATGAAATGTCTTGGAACAACCCTCCAAGCATGGGAAACGAAAATAAGTAAAGTAAGGTGTGATTTTGTTGACTAGAAAGGTTTGAACTCAATAAAAACGTGCAACACAATTATCAAATGAAGATAACACAATTGTCAAAGTAAGACAGCTTGTGGATACTTTGAAATAACCGACCATATCTTCCTCGTGTGACCTCCAATGGATCTGATTCCAAATTGAAAGTTGAAGATAAGATCATGAACTTTGAAAAGTCCTACTCACACGTCTCTAGAAACCTAACCGTTCACACGTTATGAATTTTCAAATTTATCCCTTTGAATTAGCAAGTTGCATCTTCCTTAACTTAAATTACATTCACTAAGGTTGGGCCCTCCTTTTGCAAGTCCATTCCTTCCATGGGCCTCCATGAATATGCCTGAACCCAAATCCCTTGAATTAGCCCACTCAATGCATTTTTGAATTTCTTAGCACGTGCTCTTGTAACCGGCCCAACGGGAACTTGGATTGGATCCGCATTCCATGCCCTTGTGCTAGATAAGTCTTCATCACACCCCAACAATAAGGAAAAAAAAATGCAGCTCAAAATCACAATCAACAAACACTTACAAGATTGGCCAAAGTAAGATCATCTACCATGGCACAAAACAATTTAGAAAACTGCCCAGAAAAATGACCAGCAAACCTAAAGCTAAAGAAAAAATAAAAATTGAGCTTGTAAACATTAAAGAAGGACCAGCAAACCTAAAGCTAAAGAAAAATGAAATTTGAGCTTAATCATCAAAGAAATCAATGATAATCACGAAGAGAGAATATGCTTAACAGCAACCCAATGATCCAATCATAGGTTGGACTGATATCTACTGGTTACTTCCACTACGAAGTAGATATCGGGTCTTGTGTATAGCATAGCATACATAAGACTGCCTACTGCAGACGCATAGGGAATCCGTCTCATATCCTCAATTTCTTGAGGTGTCTTAGGACATTGTTCCTTAGACAAGTGAATTCCATGTCTTGAAGGTAAACTACTTTTCTTGGAGTTCTGCATAGAGAATCGCACAAGTATCTTGTCGATATACGATGCTTGAGACAACGCTAACAGTTTGTTCTTACGATCTCTTATCAATTGGATCCCAAGAACATAACTTGTCTCTCCAAATCTTTTATTTGAAATTGGTTAGCAAGCCAACCCTTTACATATGACAATGTTCCTACGTCATTCCCAATGAGTAAGATGTCATCTATGTAAAGGACCAGGAAAACTACTTTCTTATCAATGATGCGCTTGTATACACAAGGCTCCTCAATATTCTGCTCAAAACCATAGGTTTTGATCGCAGTATCAAACCTAATGTTCCAAGATCTAGACGCCTGCTTAAGTTCATAAATAGACCTTTGCAGTTTTTAAACCTTTTGCTCTTGATCTTGGAATACGAATCCCTCTGGTTGCATCATATAGATGCTCTCGTCTAGATTGCCATTCAAGAGTGCAGTCTTGACGTCCATTTGCCAGATTTCGTAATCAATATAGGCAGCTATGGATAAGAGTATTCTAATAGACTTAAACATAGTTACTGGTGAGAAGGTTTCATCATAATCAATGCTTTCCTTTTGGGTGTAACCCTTGGCCACTAGCCTTGCCTTGAAGGTCTCTACCTTCCCGTCTACTCCTTTCTTACACTTGTAGATCCACTTACATCCTATGGGTTTTATCTCATTTGGTAAGTCTACAAGTTCCCAAACTGAGTTAGAGTATATGGACTCCATCTCGAGATTCATTGCTTTAAGCCATTCCTCTTTGTCAGAATCTTTCATTGCATGTCTAAATGTCAATGGATCATCCGCACTATCATCAGAAACGACACCCTGTGCCTCTTCAATACCTAAGTAGTGATCAGGTTGTCGAACAACTCTTCCATTACGCCTCGGCAGTAGTTTTTTTGGATAATGTAAGTATATTAACCAAAGAGACAAAACAAAAGCAAAGGGGCATACCCCAGCGAGAAGATCACAATGGTCAGACAAGGGACAGGCCCCCTACCAACCGAAACTCAAAAAACAGCAAAGCAATAAAAGCTAAGCACAAACCCTGTCATAGGGTACAACCAAAAGAACCCACCAAACCCTATAAAAGGCAGAACAAGCGAATTACAAAAAAATAGAATCAGATAAACCCCAAGACTGGTGGAGCCACCTATTAGTAGGAGAAGGCATCACACCAGATAAGGAATTAAGCCGCATACAAACATCTCTGACAATAGAACGAACAACCATGGTAACAGGTTTAGGTAACTCGCCATGCATCCTAGCATTCCGCTCACGCCAAATAGCATAGACAGCAGCCGCAAGCATAATACGCACCACCCACCCACGAAGTTACCGACCGCGGAAATGGCAAGACCAAAGAATAGTATCCTCCCAGCTCCGAGCACGCAGAGGTAATCTGCACTTCCTTAAAAGATCAAACCAAACCTCGCAAGAATAAGAACAATCAAAGAAGAGATGAGGGACATCCTCACAACTCCCTCCACAAAACACACAACGAATAGTCGGAATCAAGCCATAAATAAGAAGCTTATCCTGAGTAGAAAGAGCACCCCTAATGGCCAACCAGAAGATGAAAGCATGTCTAGGAATTGATTTAGAATGCCAAACGGATCTAAACCAATCCACCGCTAGCTGCCGGGACCGAAGAGCCTCCCAAGCATTACGAATAGAGAAAGCCCCCCGAGAGTCCTCAACCCAACACAAAGTATCAGCTTGAGAGTTATTAGGCCTGAAGGAAGCAGGGATACCACTGATAATGTCCATCCAATTCCCGGTCAGGGAACGAGGCCAAGCCCAATCCCTCCCCCGAACAACATCGGCCACCCTAGCATGAAGACCAAAACCAGAATCATAAATAATCCGTCGCCCAAACACCTCCACCAAAGGACCCAACGGATGCCAATAATCAAACCAAAGAGAAATATCCTCCCCATTACCCACCCGAAACTGCATCAACCGCCGTACAAGACCCCGAAGGCCTAGAATTTTCCTCCAACTCCACGAGCAATCCCCAGGGCACCTAACCTCCCACACATTCTTTCCCTTAAGCAGAGTAGATCTAACCCACGAGACCCAGACAGAAGACCTCAAATTGCTACAGACAGCCCACAAATGCTTACTTATGGCAGCTTTATTCCAGCACTCAACGCTCTTAATACCGAGACCACCCTCTTCCTTCGGTAAACACACCGAAGACCATGCAACCTTTGCCCCACCTTTACCTAAATCTGAACCCTTCCAAAGAAAACTACGCAAAGTAGTTTCAACCTTAATCACCACTGACTTAGGCAAGATAAAAATGGAGGACCAATACACCTGAATAGAGAACAATACAGATTGAATGAGCTGAAGCGTCCCTGCAAAAGAAAGAACCCTACTAGTCCAACTCTTAACTCTCGCTACAATCCTGTCGACAAGAACCCTACAATCCACTGCCGTAAGCTTAGTAGAAATCAGAGGAACCCCAAGATATCTGACAGGTAATACCCCTTCCTGAAAACCAAGAATCCCAAGTAACTCTTGCTTAGTCTCAGAAGACACACCAGCCACAAAAAGATTGCTCTTGCTAGGATTAGGAATCAACCCAGAAAGAGCTTGGAACTGACCAAGGACAACATTAACCGCAGCAACTGACTCCCTTTCTGCCCTACAGAAAACCATAAGATCATCCGCAAAGCATAAATGCGAAATACCAATCTTCCCACACCGCCAATGGTACGCAAACTGACTCTCCTTCTCCATAATACGCATCAACCCCGAGAAAACCTCCATAGCCAGCACAAATAAATAAGGGGACATAGGATCCCCCTGCCTCAAACCTCGGCTACTAGTAAAGAAACCATTCAACTCGCCATTGATAGAAATAGAGAAACGGGGAGTGGAAATGCACTCAGAAATCCAAGCTATCATCTGCTCTGGGAAGCCTAAAATCTGTAAAATAGCCACTAAGAAATCCCACCGCACAGAATCATAGGCTTTCATTAAATCTACCTTCAGCGCACACCTGGGATGACCCCCATCACGATGATAGTTCCTTAACAATTCCTGCGACAGTAATATATTATCACTAATCCTCCTACCAGCAACGAAGGCCGACTGAAAAGGACTAACAACATCAGGCAGTACCATCTGAACACGATTCGCAATAATTTTGGCAATGCATTTGTAGATAGTGTTACAACACGAAATAGGCCTAAAATCCCCAACCGTAGAAGGATTAGGAACCTTAGGAATAAGAGCAACCACAGTAGCATTCACTTGCTTGAGCAATCTCCCGGAGCTAAAAAATGAACGAATAGCACGAAGAAAATCATCACCAACAACAGACCAAGCTTTCTTGAAGAAAGTAGCATTATACCCATCCGGACCAGGAGCTTTATTATCTTTTAAAGAGAACAAAACTGCCTTAATTTCAACATCACTAACCTCTCTACCCAAGGTAGCACACTGATCACCAGAAATACGCTTCGGGAGAGCCCGCCTCACTAAATCAAGGTCAATCCTAGGGCATCCAGCAGGCTGTCTCAGGAGTGTCTCAAAGAAGTTCACCACCGTTGATTTAACTTCACTAGGCTCCTCCACACGATTACCATGCTCATCGGTAAGAGATAATACCTTACTCCTACTACATCTTTGTCTCATGGATCGAAAAAAGAACTTAGAATTCCTATCTCCCAAATTAATCCACTGAACTCGGGACTTTTGTCTCAAAAAACTCTCCTCATCTCTACTCAAGTCACCATAAAGCTTCACCAACCGAGACTCCTCCTCATGTAAAGAAGCGTTCGTAGGCTGCCTCTGAATATCCCATTGCACAGACTCCAAATCGTGTTTAGCTTGCTGTACCCTAGAAGACAATTCAGAATAACACTCCCTATTAAGTTTCTTAAGCTCTACTTTCAATCTTTTTAGCTTCTTACATAGCTGAAACATAGGAGACCCATCCACCCTGTCCGCCCAAACCCGATCCACCAAGGATAAAAAATCTGGGTGATCCGCCCAGAAATTAAAAAACTTAAAAGGTACCCGTCGCCGAGGGAGGTCGACAATCTTAACAATCATAGGAGAGTGATCAGAAACACTAGAAGGAAGAAAATGCGCCTCGGCAGTAGTGTATCCTGACTAGTAATTATCTGATAGTAATTATCTGACTATCCTGACTAGTAATTATCTGACTATCAGACAAGTTATTCTGACTTGTCTTCAAGGGTGCAGCAAGCTAAGCATGATCTAGAGTCTATGCAATGGGATATTCAGAGGCAGACTACGAACATTTCTTTACATGGGGAGGAGTCTCGGTTGGTGAAGCTTTATGGTGATTTGAGTAGAGATGAAGAGAGTTTTTTGAGACAAAAGTCCCGGGTTCAGTGGATTAATTTGGGAGATAGGAATTCTAAGTTCTTTTTTCGATCGATGAGACAAAGATATAGTAGGAGTAAGGTATTATCTCTTACCGATGAGCATGGTAGTCGTGTGGAGGAGCCTAGTGAAGTTAAATCATTGGTGGTGAACTTCTTTGAGACACTTCTGAGACAGCCTGCTGGATGCCCTAGGATTGACCTTGATTTAGTGAGGCGGGCTCTCCCGAAGCGTATTTCTGGTGATCAGTGTGCTACCTTGGGTAGAGAGGTTAGTGATGTTGAAATTAAGGCAGTTTTGTTCTCTTTAAAAGATAATAAAGCTCCTGGTCCGGATGGGTATAATGCTACTTTCTTCAAGAAAGCTTGGTCTGTTGTTGGTGATGATTTTCTTCGTGCTATTCATTCGTTTTTTAGCTCCGGGAGATTGCTCAAGCAAGTGAATGCTACTGTGGTTGCTCTTATTCCAAAGGTTCCTAATCCTTCTAAGGTTGGGGATTTTAGGCCTATTTCGTGTTGTAACACTATCTACAAATGCATTGCCAAAATTATTGCGAATCGTGTTCAGATGGTGCTGCCTGATGTTGTTAGTCCTTTTCAGTCGGCCTTCGTTGCTGGTAGGAGGATTAGTGATAATATATTACTGTCGCAGGAATTGTTAAGGAACTATCATCGTGATGGGGGTCATCCTAGGTGTGCGCTGAAGGTAGATTTAATGAAAGCTTATGATTATGTGCGGTGGGATTTCTTAGTGGCTATTTTACAGATTTTAGGCTTCCCAGAGCAGATGATAACTTGGATTTCTGAGTGCATTTCCACTCCCTGTTTCTCGATTTCTATCAATGGCGAGTTGAATGGTTTCTTTGCTAGTGGCCGAGGTTTGAGGCAGGGGGATCCTATGTCCCCTTATTTATTTGTGCTGGCTATGGAGGTCTTCTCGGGGTTGATGCATATTATGGAGCAGGAGGGTCAGTTTGCATACCATTGGCGGTGTGGGAAGATTGGTATTTCGCATTTATGCTTTGCGGATGATCTTATGGTTTTCTGTAGGGCAGAGAGGGAGTCAGTTGCTGCAGTTAATGTTGTCCTTGGTCAGTTCCAAGCTCTTTCTGGGTTGATTCCTAATCCTAGCAAGAGCAATCTTTTTGTGGCTGGTGTGTCTTCTGAGACTAAGCAAGAGTTACTTGGGATTCTTGGTTTTCAGGAAGGGGTATTACCTGTCAGATATCTTGGGGTTCCTCTGATTTCTACTAAGCTTACGGCAGTGGATTGTAGGGTTCTTGTTGACAGGATTGTAGCGAGAGTTAAGAGTTGGACTAGTAGGGTTCTTTCTTTTGCAGGGAGGCTTCAGCTCATTCAATCTGTATTGTTCTCTATTCAGGTGTATTGGTCCTCCATTTTTATCTTGCCTAAGTCAGTGGTGATTAAGGTTGAAACTACTTTGCGTAGTTTTCTTTGGAAGGGTTCAGATTTAGGTAAAGGTGGGGCAAAGGTTGCATGGTCTTCGGTGTGTTTACCAAAGGAAGAGGGTGGTCTCGGTATTAAGAGCGTTGAGTGTTGGAATAAAGCTGCCATAAGTAAGCATTTGTGGGCTGTCTGTAGCAATTTGAGGTCTTCTGTCTGGGTCTCGTGGGTTAGATCTACTCTGCTTAAGGGAAAGAATGTGTGGGAGATTAGGTGCCCTAGGGATTGCTCGTGGAGTTGGAGGAAAATTCTAGGCCTTCGGTGTCTTGTGCGGCGGTTGATGCAGTTTCGGGTGGGTAATGGGGAGGATATTTCTCTTTGGTTTGATTATTGGCATCCGTTGGGTCCTTTGGTGGAGGTGTTTGGGCGACGGATTATTTATGATTCTGGTTTTGGTCTTCATGCTAGGGTGGCGGATGTTGTTCAGGGGAGGGATTGGGCTTGGCCTCGTTCCCTGACCGGGAATTGGATGGACATTATCAGTGGTATCCCTGCTTCCTTCAGGCCTAATAACTCTCAAGCTGATACTTTGTGTTGGGTTGAGGACTCTCGGGGGGCTTTCTCTATTCGTAATGCTTGGGAGGCTCTTCGGTCCCGGCAGCCAGCGGTGGATTGGTTTAGGTCCGTTTGGCATTCTAAATCAATTCCTAGACATGCTTTCATCTTCTGGTTGGCCATTAGGGGTGCTCTTTCTACTCAGGATAAGCTTCTTGTTTATGGCTTGATTCCGGCTATTCGTTGTGTGTTTTGTGGAGGGAGTTGTGAGGATGTCCCTCATATCTTTTTTGAGTGTTCTTATTCTTGCGAGGTTTGGTTTGCTCTTTTAAGGAGGTGCAGATTACCTCTGCGTGCTCGGAGTTGGGAGGATACTATTCTTTGGTCTTGCCATTTCCGCGGTCGGCAACTTCGTGGGTGGGTGGTGCGTATTATGCTTGCGGCTGCTGTCTATGCTATTTGGCGTGAGCGGAATGCTAGGATGCATGGCGAGTTACCTAAACCTGTTACCATGGTTGTTCGTTCCATTGTCAGAGATGTTTGTATGCGTCTTAATTCCTTATCTGGTGTGATGCATTCTCCTACTAATAGGTGGCTCCACCAGTCTTGGGGTTTATCTGATTCTATTTTTTTGTAATTCGCTTGTTTTGCCTTTTATGGGGTTTGGTGGGTTCTTTTGGCTGTACCCTATGATAGGGTTTGTGCTTAGCTTTTATTGCTTTGCTGTTTTTTGAGTTTCGGTTGGTAGAGGGCCTGTCCCTTGTCTGACCTTGTGATCTTCTCGCTGGGGTATGCCCCTTTGCTTTTGTTTTGTCTCTTTGGTTAATATACTTACATTATCCAAAAAAAAAACATCGTCTGCAACTCTTGTTGACTGAGCACTGATCGTACCAGGTTTTAGCTCTTTTAACACAATCTTACTACGAGGTTTATGATTACTCATATAATCCTCTTCAACAAACATTGTGTTTGACGATACAAACACTTTGTTTTCTTATGGATTATAAAAAAATCCACCTCGTGTTTCATTTGGGTACCCTACAAATAAACATACTTGTGAACGAGGTTTCAGTTTTCCACGCCTATTCTTCAGTACATGTACTGGACATCCCAATATGTGAAAATGTTGTAAACTAGCTTTATGACTATTCCACAACTTTAGGGGAGTCTTAGGAATAGATTTGGATGGAACTACATTGATGAGAATAAGGGAGCTGCACCAAGGGATCCATTGCATGTTCCGATTGGGCCAATAACAAGGGCAAGGGCTAAGAGATTCAAAGAAGCACTCAATGGCCTAATTCAAGATACATGGGCTGATTCTGAATTATTAAAGCCCAAGATGAACCCACATGAAGACCAAGGCTTGATTAACATCATCAAGGCAATTGAGTGGGCTGAATAAGAGAAAGCTTGGCATAATTTCGGTTTGGGCTTGATTTAATAGTTGTTTGTTTTAGTTTGGGTCCATTTGTAAGGCAATTATGACCATTCTAGTTTTCTATTTGTAAGGCCTTAATGGCTATTTTGTTTTCTTTCCTTTGTTTTAGGGTTTCATTATATAAGGATATTGATGGATGTAAGAAAGGTAATTATTGATTTTGAATGAAATTTGAGAGAGGTTTTCTCTTTGTTCTTTGAGAACTCACTGGAACTTATCAGAATTCTCTGTGGCGTTCCTCCTTGACTTATCAATCGAGTATTTCATCCTTGATTGTGGCGTCCTCCTTTATACCAAGGTTCACATCTCGATATAGGTGTTGGGTCGCGGTTTCCATCCGAACCAGAGGTTAGAACGAATATTGGCTTCAATCTTGATACAATCGACGGGGTTCATATCATTTGGTATCAGAGCTTAGGGCTCTAACATCAGGTTATTCTATCTTCTTCGTCTTTGATTTCGTTGATCATTGAATTATATCTTATTTCCAGAACTTCTTGTTAGTGTCCAGATCTAAGTTATCTATCTGTGTTATTCTTGTTCTTGTTCTTGATTTCGTAGATCCAAATCTAAGTATCTGTCTGTGATATTTTTGCTCTTGATTTCGTAGATCCAAATCTAAATATCTGTCTGTGATATTCTTGTTCTTGATTTCGTAGATCCAAATCTAAGTATCTGTCTGTGTTATACTTGTTCTTGATTTCGTAGATCCAAATCTAAGTATCTATCTGTGTTATTCCTGTTCTTGATTTCGTTGATCCAGAGAGAAGTTATCTGTCTGTATTATTCTTGTTCTTGGTTTCGTTGAACCAGATCTAAGTCTGTGTTAGTCTTGTTCTTAATTTCATTGATCCAGATCGAAGTTGTATAATCTGTTATATTCTTGTTTGTGCGTTTGTGCGTTTCCAGATCTAAGAGAGAGAGAGAGAGAGAGAAAAAAAAAAAAAAAAGAGTACAAAATTTTATTTTTTCACCGATCGTGTAGTTGAATATATATCAACTATTGTTATTTCCTTCTTGATTCGTGCAGTGATTATAAAAAAAAAAAAAAAATATATCAGTTTCGTTGTGATTTGTTTCCTGTGAACCTAAGAATTTTTGTTTCGTGTGAATGTGGCTAAGAAATCCTGATTATTGTTTGGTTAGTTTGAAAAGAACTTTTGAGAAAAAAAATTACGAGTGGAAAAAGGCAAGAGAGGTGAGGACATACTGAGGGTAAAAGCCGAATATATTGTGTGAAACAGGAGTGGAACTGAGTGAACTATTGTTTGAGGGAAACACGTGAGGGAGTGAAGTGAGGAGCTTCTTTTATTTATTTATTTTTTTTTTACTAACGTTTTCTTTGCAGCGAATATGTCTAAAGAAAGTGCTTCGGATGAGGTGTTGGGAAAGGTAGATACAAAGTTTATAATGGAAGCATTGATGAGGGAGATGGGGAGATTGTTAAGGGTTGAAATGGAACCGATTCATGAACGATTAGATCGGGTAGAAAATACACGTGCGGAACAGCCACCACCCGTTCCCCAAGCACGTAGGAGAGAGAGGGTTCCGGTTAGAGAAGAAGTTCATGATTACTACGGGGATGATAATGACATAGAGGAGGATGATCGCATATCCAGTGTGGGTGCGGGGAGATTTAGGCGTGGAATGGGAGGTAGAGGAGTTAGGTATGGGGATAGAGAAGATAGGTATGGGAATAGAGAAGATAGGTATGGGAACAGAGGAGATAGGAATGTAGAGAGGGTTGATAATAATTTGGGTAGTATAAAGGTGAAGATTCCAACCTTCCAAGGTAAAACTGATCCTGAAGCTTATTTGGAGTGGGAGAAAAGAATAGAGCTGGTGTTTGACTGCCATGAATATTCCGAAATGAAGAAGGTGAAATTGGCAGCCATAGAATTCACCGATTATGCTATTGTTTGGTGGGATCAACTGATTGTGAGTAGGAGACGGAATGGAGAAAGACCTATTGAGACATGGGAGGAGATGAAGACTGTTATGAGGAGGAGATTCATTCCAAGCCACTATTATAGGGGTTTATTTCAAAAATTGCAAACTCTTACTCAGGGGTCCAAGTGTGTTGAAGACTACTACAAAGAGATGGAAATAGCCATGATTCGAGCTGATGTACAGGAGGACAGAGAGGCGACTATGGCTAGGTTTCTCAATGGACTACACCGAGACATTGCAAATGTAGTGGAGTTGCAGCATTATGTTGAATTGACTGACATGGTACACATGGCCATTAAAGTGGAACAACAATTGAAGAGGAAGGGTTCCACACGGGTTGGGCAAAATTCGGGTTCTTCATCAACATGGAAACCGAATTGGAGCAAGAGGGAGGACCAGCCTAGTTTCAAGGCCAAGGCCGAACCTTCCAGAGATCATAAGGCCGGAGGCACAATAAACCAAGGTAAACCAGATTCTCAACTTACTAGAAATCGTGACATTAAGTGCTTTAAGTGTTTGGGAGCAGGTCATATTGCATCACAATGCCCAAACAAGAGAGTAATGGTTTTGAAGGATGATGGTGGTATCGAATCAGAGGGTGAATCTGATGGTGAGTCCATGCCACCATTGGAGGATGCCGGTGACTTTGAGTATCCGGTGGGTGGAGAGCTTTTGGTTGCAAGACGAGCTCTTAGTGCTCAAGCAAAGGAAGATGATGAGGTACAACGTGAAAACATTTTTCACACCCGCTGCCATGTTAATGACAAGGTATGTAGTGTGATTATTGATGGGGGGAGTTGTACTAATGTGGCGAGCACTACTTTGGTAAAAAAATTGAATTTGAAAACTTTGAAGCACCCAAAACCTTATAAGCTACAATGGTTGAATGATAGTGGGAAAGTTAGGGTGAATAAACAGGTGTTGGTGTCATTTTCAATTGGCAAATACAAAGATGAAGTTGTTTGTGATGTGGTACCAATGAATGCGGGTCATATCCTTTTGGGAAGACCGTGGCAGTTTGATAGGCATGTGACTCATGATGGATACACTAATAGATACTCCTTTGTGCTCCATAAAAGGCCAATCACCCTTGTACCTTTAACCCCAAGACAAGTATATGAAGATCAAGTGAGGTTAAAAGATGAGAGGGATGTTAAAAATGAGAGTGAGAGTTCAAAAGAAAAAGAGGTTGAAGAGAAAAAAAGAGAGACAAAACAAGTGAGCTTTTATGCAAGAGATAGTGAGATCAAAAGGGCTTTGTTTTCAAACCAGCCAATGATTGTACTTTTGTACAAAGAGGCTTGTTTTAGTACTAATGAAATTAACTCTTCTTTGCCTAGTGTTGTTGTTTCACTTTTGCAGGACTTTGATGAAGTGTTTCCCGAAGAGATGCCTATTGGTTTACCACCAATAAGGGGGATTGAACACCAAATTGACTTTGTCCCCGGAGCACCAATTCCAAATAGACCCGCATACCGAAGTAATCCCGAGGAGACAAAGGAACTTCAAAGGCAGGTTGATGAGCTCATGGAGAAGGGGTATGTTCGTGAGAGTATGAGTCCCTGTGCGGTTCCCGTATTGCTTGTGCCTAAGAAGGATGGAACATGGAGGATGTGTGTTGATTGTCGTGCCATCAACAATATCACTGTAAAGTATCGACATCCTATTCCTAGATTAGATGATATGCTTGATGAATTGCATGGTTCTATTGTTTTCACTAAAATTGATCTTAAAAGTGGATATCATCAAATTAGGATGAAAGAAGGTGATGAGTGGAAAACTGCTTTCAAAACAAAATATGGGTTATATGAGTGGTTAGTTATGCCCTTTGGGTTAACTAATGCACCAAGTACTTTCATGAGATTAATGAACCATGTTTTGCGTGCTTTTATTGGAAGATTTGTGGTTGTTTACTTTGATGACATTCTGATTTATAGCAAAAACTTGGATGAGCATGTTGAACATTTAAAACTTGTTTTAGGTGTTTTAAGAACCGAAAAGTTGTTTGCTAATTTTAAAAAGTGTACCTTTTGCACGGATAGGTTGGTATTTTTGGGTTTTGTTGTTAGTGCTAAAGGAATTGGGGTTGGTGAAGAAAAGGTTAAGGCAATTAAGGAGTGGCCGAAACCTACAACTGTGGGACAAGTGAGAAGTTTTCATGGGTTGGCTAGTTTCTATAGGAGGTTTGTGAAAGACTTTAGTAGTCTAGCTGCACCTTTAACTGAAGTTATCAAAAAGAATGTGGGTTTTAAGTGGGGTAATGAACAAGAAAAGGCATTTAACTTGATTAAGGAAAAATTAACTAATGCACCTTTGCTTGCTTTGCCTAACTTTGCTAAAGCTTTTGAGATTGAGTGTGATGCTTCAGGAATAGGTATGGGAGCTGTTCTAATGCAAGAAGGACGTCCCATTGCATTTTTTAGTGAGAAAATAAGTGGAGCAGCCTTGAATTATCCTACCTATGACAAGGAGATGTATGCTTTGGTTAGGGCATTGGAAACTTGGCAACATTACCTTTGGCCGAAAGAATTTGTGATTCACACGGATCATGAGTCCTTGAAGCATCTAAAGGGGCAGCACAAGCTAAATAAGCGGCATGCCAAGTGGGTGGAGTTCATAGAAACATTTCCATACGTGATCAAGTACAAAAAAGGTAAGGAAAACGTAGTCGCTGATGCTCTGTCCAGAAGGTATGTTTTACTTTCTACTTTGGATGCGAGATTGTTTGGTTTTGACTATATTAAAGAATTGTATGTGGAAGATGCTGATTTTGGCAATGTATTCAATGCATGTGAAAAGGTTGCATTTGGCAAGTTTTATAGGCATGATGGATTTTTGTTTAGAGAGACTAAATTATGCGTGCCTAAGAGTTCTCTGCGTGAATTGCTTGTGAGGGAAGCTCATGGGGGTGGTTTGATGGGGCATTTTGGTATAGCCAAGACCTTAGATGTTTTGCATGAACACTTCTTTTGGCCTCATATGAAACGTGATGTAGAAAGAATTTGTGAGAAATGCATTACGTGTAGACAAGCTAAGTCTAGGGTTAAGCCTCATGGTTTGTATACTCCTTTACCTATACCTAGTGGACCTTGGATTGATATTTCTATGGATTTTGTGCTGGGTTTGCCTAGGTCAAAGAGGGGTAGGGATTCTATATATGTGGTTGTTGATAGGTTTTCTAAAATGGCACATTTCATTCCTTGTCATAAAACTGATGATGCATCACATATTGCTGATTTGTTTTTCAAAGAAATTGTTAGATTGCACGGCATGCCTAAAACCATTGTTTCGGATAGAGATGCTAAGTTCTTAAGCTACTTTTGGAAAACTTTATGGGGCAAGTTAGGAACTAAACTTTTGTTTTCTACTACTTGTCATCCACAAACTGATGGTCAAACTGAAGTAGTTAATAGGACTTTATCTGCCTTGTTGCGTGCTATAATACAAAAGAACTTGAAAAATTGGGAAGATTGTTTGCCGCATGTAGAGTTTGCTTATAATAGGAGTGTGCATTCTGCAACTCATTTTTCGCCTTTTGAAATTGTGTATGGTTTTAACCCATTGACTCCTTTGGATTTACTTCCTTTACCTGTGACTGAGCATGTTAACTTGGATGGAAAGAAAAAGGCAGAGTTTGTTAAGCAAATCCATGAAAAGACTAGGCAAAACATCGAGAGGAGAACTGAGCAATATGCCAACCAAGCTAATAAAGGGCGCAAGAAAGTTGTGTTTGAACCCGGTGATTGGGTGTGGTTGCATATGAGGAAGGAACGGTTTCCAGTCCAGAGGCGTTCTAAACTACTTCCACGGGGAGATGGCCCATTTCAAGTGATTGAAAAGATCAATGACAATGCCTACAAGTTAGATCTTCCAGGTGAGTATAATGTTAGTGCAAGCTTCAATGTTTCTGATTTGTCTCCTTTTGATGTAGGTGACGATTTGAGGACAAATCCTTTTCAAGAGGGAGGGAATGATGAGAATAAGGGAGCTGCACCAAGGGATCCATTGCATGTTCCGATTGGGCCAATAACAAGGGCAAGGGCTAAGAGATTCAAAGAAGCACTCAATGGCCTAATTCAAGATACATGGGCTGATTCTGAATTATTAAAGCCCAAGATGAACCCACATGAAGACCAAGGCTTGATTAACATCATCAAGGCAATTGAGTGGGCTGAATAAGAGAAAGCTTGGCATAATTTCGGTTTGGGCTTGATTTAATAGTTGTTTGTTTTAGTTTGGGTCCATTTGTAAGGCAATTATGACCATTCTAGTTTTCTATTTGTAAGGCCTTAATGGCTATCTTGTTTTCTTTCCTTTGTTTTAGGGTTTCATTATATAAGGATATTGATGGATGTAAGAAAGGTAATTATTGATTTTGAATGAAATTTGAGAGAGGTTTTCTCTTTGTTCTTTGAGAACTCACTGGAACTTATCAGAATTCTCTGTGGCGTTCCTCCTTGACTTATCAATCGAGTATTTCATCCTTGATTGTGGCGTCCTCCTTTATACCAAGGTTCACATCTCGATATAGGTGTTGGGTCGCGGTTTCCATCCGAACCAGAGGTTAGAACGAATATTGGCTTCAATCTTGATACAATCGACGGGGTTCATATCATACATTCAGTATGTAAGTCGTTGTTTGTAGTGCATATCCCCAAAAGGAATATGGTAATGATGAGAAACTAATTATAGATCTCACCATTTCCATCAAGGTCTTATTTCTCCTCTCCGCAACACCATTATATTGTGGTGTACATGGAGCTGTGAGTTGGGATACTATCCCATGCTCAACCATGTAGTCTTCAAAATCTTGGTCGAGATACTCACCCTCACGATCCGATCGTAGTGATTTGATTGTTTTGCCTAATTGATTTTCAACTTCAGCTCGGAATTCTTTGAACCTTTCAAAAGTTTTCGACTTACGTTGCATTAGGTAAACATATGCGTACCTAGAGTAGTCGTCAATAAATGTGACATAATACTCATAACCACCTATAGCTCTAACATTCATTGGTCCGCAGACGTCTGAATGTATAAGCTCAAGTGGTTGCGTGGCTCTAATCCCTTTTCTTATAAAAGGTCTCTTGGTCATCTTACCCTCTAGACAAGATTTATAGACAGGTAAGGTACCAATCTTTAACTAACTTAGAGATCCACTTTTTACTACTCTGCTTATCCTATCATGATTTATATGTCCAAGTCTTAGATGCCACAGATACGTGTCCTCAACTGGAGAAATCTTTTGTCGCTTTGTTTTAGGTTTTTCAACTTTAAACAATTTAGTATCAAGCAGTGATGTATGAATTAACGGTCTTAAAATATACAAATTATTTTCTATCATACCAAAACAAATATTCATTCCATTTATTAAAATGATAACTGATTTATCATTAAAAGAAACCTTATGAAAATGTTTGAAGTAATTTGGATATAGAAATCAAATTCCTTATAAATCCAAGAATGAAATTGACATTGTTCAATGATAGAAAACAATTATTAAACTGTAGTCTAACAACTCCCACTGCTTATACTAAAATGACATCCCCTGTTCCAACGTATATAGTGAAGGACCCCTTATCTAGCTTTTGCCAATAATCATTCAAATGTAAAGAAGAATAAAATTATGATAAGTAAATCTGATTTACTTTTCACTTTCTTCTATTGGAGAGCTCCTCGAGGTATTGAAGACAATTCCTCTTCCAATGACCAACCTCTATGCAATGGAAACATTTTTCCTTTTGCTTAGTCAGTCGTGGTGCTCTTTATTTTGGGCTTCGCCTTTACTTTACCAGTAGACCTCTTCGTCTTCTTGAAACCAGAAGAAAATGGCTTAACAACATTTGCTTTGCCGGTCTTACCCTTGGTAATTGGTCATGTGTTGGTTACAGGCTCTGGGGGACATTCCTCCGTAAGCACAGATTTAATGTCTTTTCAGACTATGATTGCGTTCATGTTGGTTCCACTTAATAAAGTTATCCCGGTTAATGTTTCGTTTGCGAGGAAATAATAATGCAAAAGATAACGCTGATATTTAAAGACATAAATCTAAATTAATATCATTCATTTCATACATTCATATTAAATGCTATAGTTCGGCATAACATTAAACATGATGCATTACATATTTAACGAACTAAAAAATTCCTAAAATTAGTTTCTATGCCACGATAATCCAACATCCCACAAGAAAGTGCCTAGATAGGCTAGGTCAAATTCCTGCATGTTAGATCAAGACATTCTCAATCGGATAATACACCAGAATAACTCTTTATTCTTATATTATCCAACCATCACTTTGATTTAGTTAGGACAATGAATTAACAACTTAATTAAGTCCTTTATGAGTTTGACCCATCGTTTCAGAATTCAGAATTCATCGTTTCAGGGTAGGCTAGGTCAGTCCCAAAATACATTCCGAAAACCTATCCGTTAGGAAGTCAACCTTGGTATTGACTCTTGTGGACACCCTCCGTAGGGAGAACGAAAGCAAAGCCGTCACGAGGCGCCACTCAAGTCTCACGGTGTTGAACTAACAATGGAGACTGCGGGATATAATGTCATATATCCCTCTCCCACTCACTATTTGTAGTTTAGGATTTTCTTTAAACTAAGAGTTTTTAAAACTCTATGTTTCTAGTCTTTACTTAGATTCTACGGCTAATATAAAATCTAAGTTTACTAGTTATAATAAATTGTTCAATTTTAATTCTTAAAATATAATTTATTATTTCAATTTCTAATTTTTCATAAACTATTTAAATAAACTAGAAATTAAATGTGAAATTAACAAGTTTTAACTATTAAAACTTTTTTTTTGGATAATGAACTATTAAAACTTAATCACATTATTTGGTCCAATTATGTCATTAATGTTTAATCAAATTAAATCTAACATTAAATGGACTTACCTAATCTAATTAAACACTTTAATATATAGATTAGTTATTAATGAGACTTACCAAGTTTTTACTCCTAAAAACTAATCTCATTATTTGATTCTTTTTAATTAAGGAATTAATCTAATTAATCTTAATTAATCCAAAGAATCTAACTAATCATTTGAATTAAACTCTTTAATTTGTTGATTAGTTAATAAATGGATATTACCAAGTTTTTACTCCTAAAAAAACTAAATCCATTATTCGATTGTCATTTATGAAATTGTTTCCTATTTTAATCATATTAAAATAAAACAATATAATATGACAATTATGAATGATATATTATTATGCATATGTAGGCATACCTAATCTAGATGACATTCACATGTATGACAATACTTTAACATCCATATAATCATCACATGAAAATAAATAAAGCATACGTAATTGACCGAGTGACATGGGTTATCTAACTTAAACAACTCTAATTACAATTGTATTCCCAAGGCATTCCTTGGTCTTCAAGAGTTCTTCTTCGAGTTAAATTCTTCTTGTCTTCGTTTTCCTAATCAAGTCAAATTTGATTTTTGTCAAAAGTCAACATCAAAAGTTAATATTCACCAATATTTTCCAAAAAAATACACAGCAAAATTGCTTGCAAAAAATCCACAAGAACAGCCCCAAAACCTGCCATGACAGTCCCTTGCACACAAGTGTACTACCCTATTTCGTGTCTGCCGCACAGTCGGTTTGCGGCGGAAGGTGAGGGTGATACGAACCCCGTCAACTTGTGACGAAACTCGTAACCAGCTCTGATACCAAATGATACGAACCCCGCCAACTTGTGACGAAACCCGTAACAATGTTACTGCCTAGGACCGATCTACTTTCAAGTTTAGGATGGAAACCGCAACCCAATACCTATAGAGAAGGTGCGAACCTTGGTATTAGGAGGACACCACAATCAAGGATGGCAAACTTGATTGATAAGTCAAGGTACGAACACTACAGAGTAATCTGATAAGTTCGTAGGTTCTTCAAAGAACCCAAGAGAGACTTAAACTCACATTTCTATATTGAAATTCATCTCTCCCTCTATTAACTGACTTACAAATGAGTTTAAATAGAAAATGAAATGTCTTGGAACAACCCTCCAAGCATGGGAAACGAAAATAAGTAAAGCAAGGTGTGATTTTGTTGACTAGAAAGGTTTGAACTCAATAAAAACGTGCAATACAAATGTCAAAGGAAGATAACACAATTGTCAAAGTAAGACAGCTTTTGGATACTTTGAAATAACCGACCAAATCTTCCTCGTGTGGTCTCCAATGGATCTGATTCCAACATCAAAGTTGAAGATAAGATCATGAACTTTGACAAGACCTACTCACATGCCTCCAGAAACCTAGCCGTTCACACGTTATGAATTTCCAAAGTTATCACTTCGAATCAGCAGGTTGCCTCGCCTTTGCATATTATACTTGCGGCTACTGTCTATACTATTTGGCGTGAGCGAAATGCTAGGATGCATGGTGAGTTACCTAAACCTGTTACCGTGGTTCCATTGTTAGAGATGTTTGTATGCGTCTTAATTCCTTATCTAGTGAGGTGCCTTATCCTACTAATAGGTGGCTCCACCAGTCTTGAGGTTTATCTGATTCTATTTTTTTGTATTCGCTTGTGTTTGCCTTTTAGGGGGCTTGTCCCTTTTTGCTGTTGTTCTGGTAGATTACTTTTGCCTGTACCCTGTGACAGGGTTTGTGTTTAGCTTTTATTATTTTGTTGAGTTTTGAGTTTCAGTTGGTAGGGGGCCTGTTCCTTATCTGACCTTGTGATCTTCTCGCTGGGGTATGCCCCTTTAATTTTGTTTTATCTCTTTGGTTGATATACTTACATTATCCAAAAAAAAATGTGCTAATTATATTCTTAATATATTTACGAGATGTTAAAAACATCCTTTAGGGCCGCTCAAGGGATCACACGCCCTTGGCCGCCCATCCCAAGTATTTTGACGAGTTACCGCGCATCTTGATCGAATACAAGAACGCACCTCTCAAAACGTTTGGAAAGAATTTCAAAATCAATTCTATAAGATGGATCAAATAAATGATCCAGTAGTATATAACTAGTGATCCATTCAAGTTCGTGTGGATTGGGGATCTTGGCAGGCTATCTAAATTTAAGCTCCAATAGACACAACCTAATCACAATCAACAAATGATTCACTTAGGTCCGATCCATTAATTTTAGTTCATTCCACTAAAGAACTAAAATTTAACTCTTAAATAAAGATAGAATGAGTGAGCGTACTAATTCGTACCCTAGACAACCTAAATGAAGAAAGTGTATCCTGATGTAGATCTTTTGTCTATAGACACTTTGATGGGTAAACACGGATCTTGATGTAGATCTCCTCGAGTCAGAATCTGATTGAAAATCGAGATCTGTATACCCAACGGGAATCAAATCCCCTCCAGAATATACTAACATATGATCTCTTGTTCTCCTAAGATACTTGAAAATATGCTTGATTGCCGTCCAGTGATCAGAGCCTGGTTTCGATTGAAACCTGCTAACTATGCCAATAGCAAAACAAATATCTGGTCTAGGGCAGAGCATTACATACATGAGACTTCCAACTGCCGAGGCATATAGAATTCTACTCATGAACAACTCCTCATACGCGTCCTTAGGAGCTTGTTCCTTAGAAAGCTTGATTCCATGCATTAAAGGTAACAAACCTTTTTTGGAATCCTGCATGGAGAACGTAGACAAGATTTTATCATGTATGAAGCTTGGTAATGCAATCATTCTATTCTTTCTATCCCTTATTACTTGGATGCCAAGAATATAACTTACTTCTCCTAAGTCCTTCATATCAAATTGTTTTGCTCCATATCAAATTGTTTTGCTAACCATTCTTTAACTGATGTCCATGTACCTACATCGTTTCCGATGAGTAGTATATCATCAACATAAAGAACTAGGAAAAGCAACTTGTTGCCATTTATCCTTTTGTATACACAAGGTTTATCAAGGTTCTGAATAAATCCAAAACCTTTCATAGCTTGATCGAACCTTATGTTCTAGGATCTAGATGCTTGCTTCAATCCATAAATGGATCGTTGCAACTTGCATACCTTTTAGGAACAAGTGGTTTAGGAATAGACATAATAAATCTATATTTTTCATCTTGCATTAGCCCAATTTTCTTTTTCCATATGACATAATTACTAAGATATTATCTTTTAGAAAGTTGATTAGGGTATGGGATCAAGATTTCTTTATTTAACAAAAATTATATAAGTAAACAATCATGATAAAGCACTTTCGAATATTTATCTTGAATGAAATATAATAATTCAATCGTAAAATGCAACGGTGATCTGACACCCATAAATGTTATGCCTCCTTTGGGAGTTCGCACCATCTACTAGTTGGACTAGGTCCCACCTAATCGTTAACATAACAACCAGCGTTTTCATTTTAGCCTTGCCATTTCTAGTGACAAGAACTCTTGGGAGAATATCAATAAAATCACATTAAGTGTGTTACCAAGGTATCGACCTTCAATATTTTCCCTCACGAAAATCCCTCATTTGAGAGTAGATATTGCTCGAGTCAATTGTCTAGTCTATCCTTGTAAGGAAGTATTTTGCTAAATTCTATTCATGGATACCCCTTAGGGGGTTATCACATGAAACATAAAGCTCAATTAACCTTGGAGGAAATAGGTGTTCCAAACACCTTCTCCCACTCAATTGTTTTAAGGCGTGTGATGGAATTCTATAGAATGATTTACCAAGTTATCTAGATGTCAATTAGATACCTAAATCATTCAATGCATGTTCATACCAAAAGAGATATATGAGTGGCAATCCTATTCTATATGACATGTTGTAAGGTCATTATATTTTTTACTGTGATTCTGTGAGCAAACACATTTTTATGTAATTCTTAGTTAGCTATGTTAGAGTATGATTCGAGCGTAATAAAGATTTGAAGAAATCACACGAAGAGGGAAAGCTTTTGAGAAGACTCAAAAACATGCTTAAAGGTAAGTTTCGAAGAAACGATACTCTTTATTCTTGAGATCAAATACGATTCACACACACACCTATAACATGTTCATGCATTTGCATTTGAGTGCTAATATGTTGGTTTAAATGTTTAATAAGTGTTTGAGTCTTATTGTTTTTGTTTTGTCTAGTTTCGGAATTTAATTCCATATATTTTGTATTCCCGAAAACCAGACCTTTGGATGCTTCAATGGGCATAACTCTCTTTATCTAGATATCCAATTGGTCTTTGGTTTTTTGGGAATGAAACTAGACATCCATATCTTTCCAATGAAAAAATCCAATGCCGTTTGGTTAGAGTTCACTTAGCTCAAAGTGAAGCCAAGTGCAACTGAAAACAACTGAATAAGGGAACAGGGGTAGCAGCTCCACGCCTCAAGTGTGGGTGCACGCCTTTGGCGTGGCTGCAAGGCAGCACCCTCACGCCTCAAGCGTGCGGGGTCTGTCCAGCCCGAACCCAAAAAATGTTTTTGAGTGTTTTATATATTGAGTTCCCTAAAGTCGTCCTACATGTTTTTAATGAAAACTTGTCCATCAAGGATTAGTTTATTGAGTTTTGGAAGCAAGAGATCTCCTATTAAATTAGTCTTCTATTTTTTAGGATAAATATCTCTTTTTTTTTGGATAATGTAAGTATATTAACCAAAGAGACAAAACAAAAGCAAAGGGGCATACCCCAGCGAGAAGATCACAAGGTCAGACAAGGGACAGGCCCCCTACCAACCGAAACTCAAAAAACAGCAAAGCAATAAAAGCTAAGCACAAACCCTATCACAGGGTACAGCCAAAAGAACCCACCAAACCCCACAAAAGGCAAAACAAGCGAATTACAAAAAAATAGAATCAGATAAACCCCAAGACTGGTGGAGCCACCTATTAGTAGGAGAAGGCATCACACCAGATAAGGAATTAAGACGCATACAAACATCTCTAACAATGGAACGAACAACCATGATAACAGGTTTAGGTAACTCGCCATGCATCCTAGCATTCCGCTCACGCCAAATAGCATAGACAGCAGCCGCAAGCATAATACGCACCACCCACCCACGAAGTTGCCGACCGCGGAAATGACAAGACCAAAGAATAGTATCCTCTCAACTCCGAGCACGCAGAGGTAATCTGCACCTCCTTAAAAGAGCAAACCAAACCTCGCAAGAATAAGAACACTCAAAAAAGAGATGAGGGACATCCTCACAACTCCCTCCACAAAACACACAACGAATAGCCGGAATAAAGCCATAAACAAGAAGCTTATCCTGAGTAGAAAGAGCACCCCTAATGGCCAACCAGAAGATGAAAGCATGTCTAGGAATTGATTTAGAATGCCAAACGGACCTAAACCAATCCACCGCTGGCTGCCGGGACCGAAGAGCCTCCCAAGCATTACGAATAGAGAAAGCCCCCCGAGAGTCCTCAACCCAACACAAAGTATCAGCTTGAGAGTTATTAGGCCTGAAGGAAGCAGGGATACCACTGATAATGTCCATCCAATTCCCGGTCAGGGAACGAGGCCAAGCCCAATCCCTCCCCTGAACAACATCCGCCACCCTAGCATGAAGACCAAAACCAGAATCATAAATAATCCGTCGCCCAAACACCTCTACCAAAGGACCCAACGGATGCCAATAATCAAACCAAAGAGAAATATCCTCCCCATTACCCACCCGAAACTGCATCAACCGCCGCACAAGACACCGAAGGCCTAGAATTTTCCTCCAACTCCACGAGCAATCCCCAGGGCACCTAATCTCCCACACATTCTTTCCCTTAAGCAGAGTAGATCTAACCCACGAGACCCAGACAGAAGACCTCAAATTGCTACAGACAGCCCACAAATGCTTACTTATGGCAGCTTTATTCCAACACTCAACGCTCTTAATACCGAGACCACCCTCTTCCTTTGGTAAACACACCGAAAACCATGCAACCTTTGCCCCACCTTTACCTAAATCTGAACCCTTCCAAAGAAAACTACGCAAAGTAGTTTCAACCTTAATCACCACTGACTTAGGCAAGATAAAAATGGAGGACCAATACACCTGAATAGAGAACAATACAGATTGAATGAGCTGAAGCCTCCCTGCAAAAGAAAGAACCCTATTAGTCCAACTCTTAACTCTCGCTACAATCCTGTCAACAAGAACCCTACAATCCACTGCCGTAAGCTTAGTAGAAATCAGAGGAACCCCAAGATATCTGACAGGTAATACCCCTTCCTGAAAACCAAGACTCCCAAGTAACTCTTGCTTAGTCTCAGAAGACACACCAGCCACAAAAAGATTGGTCTTGCTAGGATTAGGAATCAACCCAGAAAGAGCTTGGAACTGACCAAGGACAACATTAACTGCAGCAACTGACTCCCTCTCAGCCCTACAGAAAACCATAAGATCATCCGCAAAGCATAAATGCGAAATACCAATCTTCCCACACCGCCAATGGTATGCAAACTGACCCTCCTGCTCCATAATATGCATCAACCCCGAGAAGATCTCCATAGCCAGCACAAATAAATAAGGGGACATAGGATCCCCCTGCCTCAAACCTCGGCCACTAGCAAAGAAACCATTCAACTCGCCATTGATAGAAATCGAGAAACGGGGAGTGGAAATGCACTCAGAAATCCAAGTTATCATCTGCTCTGGGAAGCCTAAAATCTGTAAAATAGCCACTAAGAAATCCCACCGCACAGAATCATAAGCTTTCATTAAATCGAGCTTCAGCGCACACTTAGGATGACCCCCATCACGATGATAGTTCCTTAACAATTCCTGCGACAGTAATATATTATCACTAATCCTCCTACCAGCAACGAAGGCCGACTGAAAAGGACTAACAACATCAGGCAGCACCATCTGAACACGATTCGCAATAATTTTGGCAATGCATTTGTAGATAGTGTTACAACACGAAATAGGCCTAAAATCCCCAACCTTAGAAGCATTAGGAACCTTTGGAATAAGAGCAACCACAGTAGCATTTACTTGCTTGAGTAATCTCCCGGAGCTAAAAAACGAATGAATAGCACGAAGAAAATCATCACCAACAACAGACCAAGCTTTCTTGAAGAAAGTAGCATTATACCCATCCGGACCAGGAGCTTTATTATCTTTTAAAGAGAACAAAACTGCCTTAATTTCAACATCACTAACCTCTCTACCCAAGGTAGCACACTGATCACCAGAAATACGCTTCGGGAGAGCCCGCCTCACTAAATCAAGGTCAATCCTAGGGCATCCAGCAGGCTGTCTCAGAAGTGTCTCAAAGAAGTTCACCACCAATGATTTAACTTCACTAGGCTCCTCCACACAACTACCATGCTCATCGGTAAGAGATAATACCTTACTCCTACTATATCTTTGTCTCATCGATCGAAAAAAGAACTTAGAATTCCTATCTCCCAAATTAATCCACTGAACCCGGGACTTTTGTCTCAAAAAACTCTCTTCATCTCTACTCAAATCACCATAAAGCTTCACCAACCGAGACTCCTCCCCATGTAAAGAAATGTTCGTAGGCTGCCTCTGAATATCCCATTGCACAGACTCTAAATCATGCTTAGCTTGCTGCACCCTAGAAGACAAGTCAGAATAACACTCCCTATTAAGTTTCTTAAGCTCCACTTTCAATCTTTTTAGCTTCTTACATAGCTGAAACATAGGAGACCCATCCACCCTGTCCGCCCAAACTCGATCCACCAAGGATAAAAATTCTGGATGATCCGCCTAGAAATCAAAAAACTTAAAAGGCACCCGTCGCCGAGGGAGATCCACAATCTTAACAATCATAGGAGAGTGATTAGAAACACTGGAAGGAAGAAAATGCGCCTCAGAACCTCGAAATGAAATATCCCACTTCAAATTGACCAAAGCTCGATCTAACTTTCGAAGAATAGGATCAACCGTACGATGATTAGACCATGTATAGAAGCACCCATTAAATCGCAGATCATCCAACCCAGACTCAGCTAAACAATTAGAAAAGTCGTCTTTCCAATGTGGCCAAGAATTGGATCCTCCAACACTCTCAACCGAAGACTTAATAGCATTAAAGTCACCCATCACAATCCAAGCACTATTCTCCCATTCCACTCCGCGCGCCACTAAATCAGCCCACAACGCCTCCCTACGAACATTACAATTATCACCGTACACTATCGATATCATATACTCCCAAGTAGAATCAACAGAAGAAACTCTACAATGGATAACTTGTTCAGAAGATCCGACAACCAAAACAGTAACATCGAACGGATTCCAACAAACCCAAATCCTCCCCAAAGAGGAAAAATTATAATTGCAGTCCACCTTCCAAGACCGGTCAATGGTCTTAAGAATAACATCTTTATTTTTCTCCAGAACTTTCGTTTCCACTAAACCACACAAAGACAATTTCTCATCTTTAATCAAATTGCGAACCTCTCTTTGCTTCAAAGGGTCATTAAGACCCCTAATATTCCAGCATCCAAAAATCATAATAAATATACAAAGATAAGAAGAATCCCCCACAAATCTATCTCCACTTACCCCCCTTAGGGGAGGAGTGCTTCTTATTCTTCTTACCCTTACTACTAGAACCTTTCTTCTTCTTTTTCTTTTCCAGAGAATCCTTAAATTTTGAAGCCAAAGCATTACGAGGAGGACTAGAATCACTACCATCCTCACCATGACCAGCCTCATCCTTATCACAAAGAGCATCTCCATCATCACAAAGAGCATCCCTGTCATCAACATAACCATTAGCCCCATCCTTACAAAGAACAGCCTCTGCATCACAAACAGTGTCCAGAATTGCTAAAGGAGTACCTTCTTCCGTTACTTCCAAATTCAGAGTATGGTCATTGCCCTCCATTGGCACTAAATTAAGATGATTATCAATATTTTCCACAAGCGGAACACTAGCACTGTTCCCCATAGTAGATAATTCTCCACCCTTGTTCCTTTTTTTAACCTCAACCCAAACCGGTCGTTTAGGCCCGAGTCTTCTTGCCTCTTCTTCATATCATGAACATCAACCCCTCTATTTCCTGTAACCAGATTCACATTGTCACCCAAATCTTGAACACTTGGTTTACATATACCCGACGCATGCCCAAACACCTTACAAATATTACACCTAGAAGGAAGCCACTCATAAACAGCATAAATAGTTTTCCACTCCCCATTAGCACATTGAATATCAAACTCATTATTGACATCCTTCGAAGCATCAACCTCAACACACACACGAGCAAAGCTAAGACGTTTCCTAGCTAATGTAATGTGATCGGCATGTAATGGGATGCCCAAAGCACTAACTACAAAACTCAGGCCCTTAGAAGTCCAATATTCAAAAGGTAGATTATAAAGTTTAACCCATACAGGAATATTACGTAACTCATCTTTAGACAAGGATAAACTAGGCTGCCACCTTTTAAGAACAAGCAATTTATTCACTATATGCCATGGACCTTTTTCAAGAACTTCACAAGCATGGTCAAGACTATCAAACTTGAAAATAAAGAACCCTTGTTCCGAAGATAAGACTTCTTTAAGGCCAAACCTACCCCAAATTTTATGAACTACTGAATTCACTACGGGGAATGGAATTCGCTTATCCACAAAGTACCCTATCAAGGAAGTTCTCCATTCTTCACTTCCCTCAATAGCTACCTCAACCGGAGGGCTAACTTTAATTCTTCCATTTTCTTCAGTAGGTTTAAAATATTGTAAGGATTCAAAGGTAGAAGATCGTACCTCACAAGCAATAGGAGAAGAATTCTGGACAGCCTTAGCATAAGATGGTTTCAGCCCTTGATCATGCCTAGAAGAAGGTGTTGAAAATGGTCCAAGATCAGCCCCTCCTTGTCCAAAGCTACCAAGACCCGAAATTGAGCCCAAAGCACTCGATTTCGGCCCAATTACACCCACATCAGACCCAAAATGCAAGTTACCAAGCTTTTCCTTTCTATTATCATCTCTTGCAAGCCCAAATCCACCATAATTCGAAGGTGATTCAATAACATTAATCCTTGGCCCATCTAATTTTGTAGAATCAGCCCCATTAGCTCCAATTTCGTGCCTAACATTACCAATACCCGAAATTGAACCCAAAGCACCACATTTTGACTCTATTACCCCCATTCCTTGCTGAATACTTTTATTTAGTGAAGGAAGCTCAACAACAACCACCTTCCTTTGACAATTTTGGCCATTAATGTCAACATTAGCATCCTTATGTTGAAAAATCCGCCCATGAGAATCATCCATCCTTTGAATTATTTGCCCATTGCACATGTCTCCAACCACCATTTGAAAATTTTGTCCATTATTATCTCTATGCAACACCTCATTCAACAAGTCTTCACCCTTTTCATCAATGTCAACCACACCTTTCTTCTTGTCCAATCCCGAAATAGTTGAAAGACAACCAACCTTAACACAATTTTCACCCAAAACCAGATTTGCATCTTCCTCAACATGCAACCCCCCATGAAGAACATCACCATGCTTGCCTTCAATCCCATTAGCACAACCAACAGCTCCATTTGCAAGCTTTCCATCACTTAAATTCGCCAGCCCACCATGTCTTGCACTATCAACCAGATTTATATCAAACACAACTTGATCTTGCACATCCAACTTGCTACAATTTGAAAGAGACACACCAGCTCTTTCTCTACCTTTGGAAACATGTTCTCCATCCTTCTTTACACCATCAACAAGAGATGATCTACCATGACAGCCCATCACTAGCCCTTTATGACAACCGTTTATTTCATTAGACATTAAAGAAGAAACAATGTCTCCACTCTTGATGGAGATTGTAAGGACGGTGTGTTCTCAAAAATATAAAAGAGAGAAAATGCTCTGCCTTCTCTCTAGAATTTTTTGAGTGTTCTTCTTGATTTTTTTTCTATTCTCTCTTTGGGATCATTATTGATTTCTTTTGATGATTACAAGCTCAATTTTCGTTCTTCTTTAGCTTTAGGTTTGTTGGTCATTTTCTGGGCAGTTTTTTAGCTTGTTTTGTGCCATGGTATGCTTGTGATTTTGGGTTGGGTTTATCATCTTCATCTTCCTCTTGGTGATCACGAGCTCATCTCCCTCTCTTTTAGTGTTATTTTGCTGGTCCATTTTCCCTTATTTTCTGGGCAGTTCTGGATTGCTTGTTTGCCATGGTGGATGATTCTACTTTGGCCAATCTTGTGACTGATTTTGCTTGTGATTTTGAGCTGCGTTTTGTCTTTATTGTTGGGTGGTGATCATCATCTTCTTCTTGTTATATTGGTTGGAGCCATGGTTGGTGGTTCTTTAGCTGCTGGTGATGTAAATAAGGGTGGTATGAAGAGTGGAGACATTGTTTCCGGGTGTTGCGTGTCTACAAAACTTGTTCCTTCGAATTTGCCTCATGGTATTGGTGCTGTAGAAGGAAGAAGTCCGAATTTGGGTGAGAATTGCTCAAAGGATGGTTGTTTTGCTACTGTTTCGGGATTGCAATCAAATAAAACAACACATGATAGGCATGGAGCTGTTGGTTGTGTAAATGGGATTGAATCCAAGCATGATGATGTTCTTCATGGGGTGTTGCATGATGAGGAAGATGAAAATCTGGATTTGGGTGAAGGTAGAAATATGGTTTTGGGTGAAAACCATGTGAAGGCTGGTTGTCTCTCAACAATTTCGGGATTGGACAAGAAGAAAGCTATGGTTGACAATGATGAAAAGAGTGAAGACTTGTTGCATGAGATCATGTGCAATGGGCAATTAATTCAAATGATGAATGATTCTCATGGACAAGTTTTTCAAAATAAGGTGGCTAGTATTGACCTTAATAGCCAAAATTGTCAAAGGAAGGTGGTTGGTGATGACTTTCCTTCACTAAATAATACTAGTCAGCAAGGAATGGGGGTAATAGAGTCAAATTTTGGTGCTTTGGGCTCAATTTCGGGTATTGGAGCTAATGGGACTGATTCCACAAAATTAGATGGGCCAAGGATTAATGTTATTGAATCACCTTCGAATTATGGTGGATTTGGGCTTGCAAGAGATGATCATAGAAAGGAAAAGCTTGGTAACTTGCATTTTGGGTATGATGTGGGCGTAATTGGGCCGAAATCGAGTGCTTTGGGTTCAATTTCGGGTCTTGGTAGCTTTGGACAAGGAGGGGCTGATCTTGGACCATTTTCAACACCTTCTTCCATGCATGATCAAGGGCTGAAACCATCTTATGCTAAGGCTGTCCAGAATTCTTCTCCTATTGCTTGTGAGGTACGATCTTCTACCTTTGAATCCTTACAATATTTTAAACCAACTGAAGAAAATGGAAGAATTAAAGTTAGCCCTCCGGTTGAGGTAGCTATTGAGGGAAGTGAAGAATGGAGAACTTCCTTGATAGGGTACTTTGTGGATAAGAGAATTCCTTTCCCCGTAGTGAATTCAGTAGTTCATAAAATTTGGGGTAGGTTTGGCCTTAAAGAAGTTTTATCTTCGGAACAAGGGTTCTTTATTTTCAAGTTTGATAGTCTTGACCATGCTTGTGAAGTTCTTGAAAAAGGTCCATGGCATATAGTGAATAAATTGCTTGTTCTTAAACGGTGGCAGCCTAGTTTATCCTTGTCTAAAGATGAGTTACGCAATATTCCTGTATGGGTTAAACTTTACAATCTTCCATTTGAATATTGGACTTCAAAGGGCCTGAGTTTTGTAGTTAGTGCTTTGGGCATTCCATTGCATGCTGATCACATTACATTAGCTAGGAAACGTCTTAGCCTTGCTCGTGTGTGTGTTGAGATTGATGCTTCGAAGGATGTCATTAATGAGTTTGATATTCAATGTGCTAATGGGGAGTGGAAAACTATTTATGCTGTTTATGAGTGGCTTCCTTCTAGGTGTAATATTTGTAAGGTGTTTGGGCATGCGCCGGGTATATGTAAACAAAGCGTTCAAGATTTGGGTGACAATGTGAATATGGTTACCGGAAATGGAGGGGTTGATGTTCATGATATGAAGAAGAGGCACGAAGACTCGTTGGGGCCTAAACGACCGGTTTGGGTTGAGGTTAAAAAAAAGAACAAGGGTGGAGAATTATCTACTATGGGGAATAGTGCTAGTGTTTCGCTTGTGGAAAATGTTAATAATCATCTTAATTTAGTACCAATGGAGGGCAATGACCATACTCCGAATTTGGAAGTAATGGAAGAGGGTACTCCTTTAGCAATTTTGGACACTGTTTGTGATGCAGGGGCTGCGCTTTGTAAGGATGGGGCTAATGGTTATGTTGATGACATGGATGCTCTTTGTGATGATGGGGGTGCTATTTGTGGTAATGATGAGGCTGGTCATGGTGAGGATGGTAGTGATTCTAGCCCTCCTCGTAATGCTTTGGCTTCAAAAGTTAAGGATTCTCTGGAAAAGAAAAAGAAGAAGAAAGGTTCCAGTAGTAAGGGTAAGAAGAATAAGAAGCACTCCTCCCCTAAGGGGGGTAAGTGGAGATAGATTTGTGGGGGTTTCTTCTTATCTTTGTATATTTATTATGATTTTTGGGTGCTGGAATATTAGGGGTCTTAATGACCCTTTGAAGCAAAGAGAGGTTCGCAATTTGATTAAAGATGAGAAATTGTCTTTGTGTGGTTTAGTGGAAACGAAAGTTCTGGAGAAAAATAAAGATGCTATTCTTAAGACCATTGACCGGTCTTGGAAGGTGGAGTGCAATTATAATTTTTCCTCTTTGGGGAGGATTTGGGTTTGTTGGAATCCGTTCGATGTTACTGTTTTGGTTGTCGGATCTTCTGAACAAGTTATCCATTGTAGCGTTTCTTCTGTTGATTCTACTTGGGAGTGTATGATTTCGATTGTGTACGGTGATAATTGTAATGTTCGTAGGGAGGCGTTGTGGGCTGATTTAGTGGCGCACGGAGTGGAATGGGAGAATAGTGCTTGGATTGTGATGGGTGACTTTAATGCTATTAAGTCTTCGGTTGAGAGTGTTGGAGGCTCCAATTCTTGGCCTCATTGGAAAGATGACTTTTCTAATTGTTTAGCTGAGTCTGGGTTGGATGATCTGCGATTTAATGGGTGCTTCTATACTTGGTCTAATCATCGTACGATTGATCCTATTCTTCGAAAGTTAGATAGAGCTTTGGTCAACTTGAATTGGGATATTTCCTTTCGAGGTTCAGAGGCGCATTTTCTTCCTTCTAGTGTTTCTGATCACTCTCCTATGATTGTTAAGATTGTGGATCTCCCTCGGCGACTGGTGCCTTTTAAGTTTTTTGATTTTTGGGCGGATCATCCAGAATTTTTATCCTTGGTGGATCGGGTTTGGGCGGACAGGGTGGATGGGTCTCCTATGTTTCAGCTATGTAAGAAGCTAAAAAGATTGAAAGTAGAGCTTAAGAAACTTAATAGGGAGTGTTATTCTGACTTGTCTTCTAGGGTGCAGCAAGCTAAACATGATTTAGAGTCTGTGCAATGGGATATTCAGAGGCAGCCTACGAACGCTTCTTTACATGAGGAGGAGTCTCGGTTGGTGAAGCTTTATGGTGACTTGAGTAGAGATGAGGAGAGTTTTTTGAGACAAAAGTCCCGAGTTCAGTGGATTAATTTGGGAGATAGGAATTCTAAGTTCTTTTTTCGATCGATGAGACAAAGATGTAGTAGGAGTAAGGTATTATCTCTTACCGATGAGCATGGTAATCGTGTGGAGGAGCCTAGTGAAGTTAAATCAATGGTGGTGAACTTCTTTGAGACACTTCTGAGACAGCCTGCTGGATGCCCTAGGATTGACCTTGATTTAGTGAGGCGGGCTCTCCCGAAACGTATTTCTGGTGATCAGTGTGCTACCTTGGGTAGAGAGGTTAGTGATGTTGAAATTAAGGCAGTTTTGTTCTCTTTAAAAGATAATAAAGCTCCTGGTCCGGATGGGTATAATGCTACTTTCTTCAAGAAAGCTTGGTCTGTTGTTGGTGATGATTTTCTTCGTGCTATTCGTTCGTTTTTTAGCTCCGGGAGATTGCTCAAGCAAGTGAATGCTACTGTGGTTGCTCTTATTCCTAAGGTTCCTAATCCTTCTACGGTTGGGGATTTTAGGCCTATTTCGTGTTGTAACACTATCTACAAATGCATTGCCAAAATTATTGCGAATCGTGTTCAGATGGTACTGCCTGATGTTGTTAGTCCTTTTCAGTCGGCCTTCGTTGCTGGTAGGAGGATTAGTGATAATATATTACTGTCGCAGGAATTGTTAAGGAACTATCATCGTGATGGGGGTCATCCTAGGTGTGCGCTGAAGGTAGATGTAATGAAAGCCTATGATTCTGTGCGATGGGATTTCTTAGTGGCTATTTTACAGATTTTAGGCTTCCCGGAGCAGATGATAGCTTGGATTTCTGAGTGCATTTCTACTCCCCGTTTCTCTATTTCTATCAATGGCGAGTTGAATGGTTTCTTTAATAGTAGCCGAGGTTTGAGGCAGGGGGATCCTATGTCCCCTTATTTATTTGTGCTGGCTATGGAGGTCTTCTCGGGGTTGATGCGTATTATGGAGCAGGAGAGTCAGTTTGCGTACCATTGGCGGTGTGGGAAGATTGGTATTTCGCATTTATGCTTTGCGGATGATCTTATGGTTTTCTGTAGGGCAGAGAGGGAGTCAGTTGCTGCAGTTAATGTTGTCCTTGGTCAGTTCCAAGCTCTTTCTGGGTTGATTCCTAATCCTAACAAGAGCAATCTTTTTGTGGCTGGTGTGTCTTCTGAGACTAAGCAAGAGTTACTTGGGATTCTTGGTTTTCAGGAAGGGGTATTACCTGTCAGATATCTTGGGGTTCCTCTGATTTCTACTAAGCTTACGGCAGTGGATTGTAGGGTTCTTGTTGACAGGATTGTAGCGAGAGTTAAGAGTTGGACTAGTAGGGTTCTTTCTTTCGCAGGGAGGCTTCAGCTCATTCAATCTGTATTGTTCTTTATTCAGGTGTATTGGTCCTCCATTTTTATCTTGCCTAAGTCAGTGGTGATTAAGGTTGAAACTACTTTGCGTAGTTTTCTTTGGAAGGGTTCAGATTTAGGTAAAGGTGGGGCCAAGGTTGCATGGTCTTCGGTGTGTTTACCAAAGGAAGAGGGTGGTCTCGGTATTAAGAGCGTTGAGTGTTGGAATAAAGCTGCCATAAGTAAGCATTTGTGGGCTGTCTGTAGCAATTTGAGGTCTTCTGTCTGGGTCTCGTGGGTTAGATCTACTCTGCTTAAGGGAAAGAATGTGTGGGAGGTTAGGTGCCCTGGGGATTGCTCGTGGAGTTGGAGGAAAATTCTAGGCCTTCGGTGTCTTGTGCGGCGGTTGATGCAGTTTCGGGTGGGTAATGGGGAGGATATTTCTCTTTGGTTTGATTATTGGCATCCGTTGGGTCCTTTGGTGGAGGTGTTTGGGCGACGGATTATTTATGATTCTGGTCTTGGTCTTCATGCTAGGGTGGCGGATGTTGTTCAGGGAAGGGATTGGGCTTGGCCTCGTTCCCTGACCGGGAATTGGATGGACATTATCAGTGGTATCCCTGCTTTCTTCAGGCCTAATAACTCTCAAGCTGATACTTGTTGGATTGAGGACTCTCGGGGCGCTTTCTCTATTCGTAATGCTTGGGAGGCTCTTCGGTCTCGGCAGCCAGCGGTGGATTGGTTTAGGTCCGTTTGGCATTCTAAATCAATTCCTAGACATGCTTTCATCTTCTGGTTGGCCATTAGGGGTGCTCTTTCTACTCAGGATAAGCTTCTTATTTATGGCTTGATTCCGGCTATTCGTTGTGTGTTTTGTGGAGGGAGTTGTGAGGATGTCCCTCATCTCTTTTTTGATTGTTCTTATTCTTGCGAGGTTTGGTTTGCTCTTTTAAGGAAGTGCAGATTACCTCTGCGTGCTCGGAGCTGGGAGGATACTATTCTTTTGAGTTGCCATTTCCGCGGTCGGCAACTTCGTGGGTGGGTGGTGCGTATTATGCTTGCGGCTGCTGTCTATGCTATTTGGCGTGAGCGGAATGCTAGGATGCATGGCGAGTTACCTAAACCTGTTACCATGGTTGTTCGTTCCATTGTCAGAGATGTTTGTATGCGTCTTAATTCCTTATCTGGTGTGATGCCTTCTCCTACTAATAGATGGCTCCACCAGTCTTGGGGTTTATCTGATTCTATTTTTTTGTAATTCGCTTGTTTTGCCTTTTATGGGGTCTGGTGGATTCTTTTGGTTGTACCTATGACAGGGTTTGTGCTTAGCTTTTATTGCTTTGCTGTTTTTTTGAGTTTCGGTTGGTAGGGGGCCTGTCCCTTGTTTGACCTTGTGATCTTCTCGCTGGGGTATGCCCCTTTGCTTTTGTTTTGTCTCTTTGGTTAATATACTTACATTATCCAAAAAAAATGTCTCCACTCTTCATTCCACCCTTCTTTACATCACCAGCAGCTAATGAACCACCAACCATGGCTCCAACCAATATAACAAGAAGAAGATGATGATCACAACCCAACAATAAAGACAAAACGCAGCTCAAAATCACAAGCAAAATCAGTCACAAGATTGGCCAAAGTAGAATCATCCACCATGGCAAACAAGCAAACCAGAACTGCCTAGAAAATAAGGGAAAACGGACCAGCAAAATAACACTAAAAGAGAGGGAGATGAGCTCGTGATCATCAAGAGGAAGATGAAGATCATAAACCCAACCAAAAGGAAAAACGCAGCTCAAGAACACAAGTAATAACACTCATAAGATTGGTAAAGAAAAAACAAAAACGGACCAGCAAACCTAAAACTAAAGGAAAACGAAATTTGAGCTTGTAATCATCAAAAGAAATCAATAATGATCACAAAGAGAGAATAGAAAAAAATCAAGAAGAACACTCAAAAATATTCTAGAGAGAAGGCAGAGCATTTTCTCTCTCTTCTAGTCTGATTTATGTCTGTATTATTCTCGATGCTGTCTTCCATTTGGTTCCTCTCATGTTTTTTTGTGCAAGTATTTTTAAATTCGTGTTGACCACTTAAGTGTTTATTGATCTTTTTCTATCCCATGACAAAAAGGGAAAGTAATTTGGATATTAATTTGTTCAAATTATTTTTTCTAATCCCCATGATTAAGTTGCTATTATCAGCCCATTAATTGTCCTTTGATATGATCCTAATAAATAGAAATTAGAGCCCAAAAGAATATTCCTAAATATGCCAATTTAACTTGCTGATTTTGAGCTAGATTATTCTAGAATTTGAATCATGTTGACACTTCTTTGTTGAGCACGTGGGTCATGCTCCATGGGCCTCCACGAAGTTGCTTGAGTCCATACCTCTTGCAATAGCCCGTTAAGTGCATCTTTAAACCTCTTTGCTCGTGCTCTCGTAATTGGACCAAGTGGCACTTCAAGCGAGCCCGCACTCCATTTGCTAGCCTTGTTTCCATCAGTAACCATAAGTCCATCATTTATCTCAGGATTGAGATCGACTCTCCGATTGTCTCGTGAGAATACTTTTATCCACTGACGGTTGCGGACAAAGTTTTCTTTATTGATCATATTCAATGCACCTAGTGCACTAGATTCTTTTGTCCAAAAATACTACACTTTGATGATTTTAGACTCCTGATAAGGTAAAGGCGTTCAACCTTTATATTAAGTTGTGAATGTTATTCAAGACTAACTAAAGAATTGTGTCTATCTCATACATATCCAAATATACGAACAATTCTTTATTTCTCATAGTCACTTGACTATATGATTATTTACTTTTGAAAATTACAATAAATGCCATAAGATTTGTTAAAATAGAAATTACTTTATTACTATGAAAAAGATTGTCAAATACACTATTACACTCTTGCTATTGAGCATAATCCTAACACCATCATCCAGCCACTCATCAGAGTCCTTTATAAGGTGTACGTTCTCTTTCTTCCTTTCTACTTTCCATTTTCCTAGAAAATCTTAATTTTCCAGTAGAGCAACAAGTTTCCTAGACGTTCCAGGCAATGTTTGGTGTGTTTCCTTAGATTTCTTTCTGTAATCTTCGAGGTATGTTCTTTTCGTTGATTATTGGTTGTTCTGTTTTGTATAAATTCTTGCTTTTTGGATTTAGACAATGAAACTGCTTTAAGTTTCCCTCGCTTTGCTCTTGGTATTACTTTTTGAAAAAGAGTAGAAACTGCCACTCAGATCTTGCTAGGAAACTTTTCTAGGAAGAAACTTGTTTATGTTCCCATGCTAGGGCATAGAAAATGGAGTCGACCGTAGGCTAAAAACCAGTCGACTGTTTTAGATTTATAGTATAGTCGAGGTTGACCGTACTCTAACCCATTTAAGTAGACATAGGTACCCAGACTTGATCTCCCTAACTTAAGTTTCTATTTCTGCTCGACAGTGTTAGGAGCCATGTCGAGCCTAGATGATGATTCGTTGATGAGGGAGATCGAGTTGTTCAAGAATTTGTTGCCGTCTAGTAAAGAGTCGACTGATAGTGAACCACGCCCTTTGTCGGTCGTGACCGCAATTGGAGTCATAGACTTAGAAGAGTCTGAAGCTAGTATGATTAGTGTTGTAGAAGACGTGAGGTCAACTAATCAAGTAAGTGAGGTCGTGCCTTCAGCGTCAAGGGCTCTTTGCTTTTTGCCGGTGAATTTGATTTCTAAGCTTACCAAATTTGATCTTTTGCATATTAGATTCTAGTACGGAATGCTTGAGTCTGATGAGCACAGATTACCAACCCCAGCCGAGCAGCCAGATTTGGACATTCCAGGGTGGACATGTTTCTATGAGCTGCCTTTTCGACAAGGCTTGAGATTCTCGGTGCCATTCTTGAGTCTTCAGTTGCTGAATTTCTTTGACTTGGCTCCGAGTCAGCTGATGCCTAACGGGTGGAGTCTTCTGTTGTCAATTGAATTCCTTCATGAGAAGAAAGGTCTTCCCTTCACTCTAGGAAATCTGTTTTTTTCGACTACGTAAAGGAGCATGAGAATGAGCATGGCTGTTACGTGCTCTCCGCTCGACCTCATCGCCCGCACTTGATTACTGACCTCACGACGAACGACTGTAGGAGGAAGGACAAATACTTTTTGGCTAGGGGCGAACTGGTGATTGGACCATAGGATCCATTTCTTGATAAAAAATGAGCCTCCATTTTTACCTATCTCTACCTACTTTTATTCCGTTCCCTAGTAAATATCCGTTTTTTTTTTTATGTTTTACTTTAGTGTGCAGGTAAAAAGGTTTTGTGTTTAATTAAAGAGCTTTGGTGCTAGTATCATTTTTTGGAGGCCGCCATAAATTCTATAGGATGAAATGGTTTGCAGCCTTATAGTTTTGAAAAGATCTAGATGTCTAGTTTCTGAAAAATTTTACGGTTTGTAAATTTGAGTTTCTTAGAGGAAGTTATGCCCGTTTTTGCATCAGTGCGCATTTTAGTGCAAAAAACACTAAAAAGGCGTGCGACTTCCATCGCGACCCAAGTCATGACAGGACGCTGATGCCCTATTTTGAACCAATATAAAAGGAAAATGAAAGGGGAAAAGGAGGGATGTGGACCAGACCAAAAGAGCTCGACCAAGGACCCAACAAGGGAGAAAGTGTTGGGATTTATGCCTTAAAGTTTGTAATTGTAAATGGTTAAAGACAATAATAAGAATTATTCAGATTATCATTCAATACATTCGTATTGATAGTCATCTCACAATGAGTATATGATAGTCATATACAGAGAGGATTCATTTTGAGACATGCAATCTAAAGAGTCCGTAGAGAGCGAACAAAGCTGGGTACTTTGTTTGTGATTGATCTACTGCTACGATCCATTCTGTAAAGTACGGAGGTCTTATCCTATCGCTCATGTAATTGACATGAGAATGGAGGCACCTTATATAATGAGATCATATAGGACTGGACCACGATTTATATGAATCTCTCACCAAGATCCGTTAGTACATGAGATTCATATATAATCAATAAACGATGGCTATTTATAGGTGATTTTAAGCATGAGTGTCTTATCGACTCCTTCAGGTTGGATCGTGGCTTTTGATTTACCATGAGTGAGGTTGATGTGAATCTCGACGAATACCTCCGTATCTTGGAATTGTGGTTTGGCTTGTGGCTGGGAAGGTTTGAACACAATAGTGGAATCCACTCCTTCTTGATTGAAGTAGATAAGTAGTTCCCTTAAGGGTTGATTCGGGGCTTGAACGATTATGAGCGCTCTCCTTCTTTCGTGAGGAAGACAGGATTTAATTGTTCATTAGAGAATCAATGGTATTTAAAGGAAAAGATATTTTTAGAGGGGTATAACGGACTTTATGACCTAGCTCTAGTTATGAACTATTAGTGGAGGATCACACTATATGCAATTAGCTATATCAATGGACGCTGAGACTTCAGATTGTATAAATACGTCTACAGTTTTGAGAATGCAGCCTCGGGTTTTTAGTGGAATAACTCCGAGGTTAATAATCATGAAATATTAATTAAAGAGTTTTAATTAATATTACTAAGTATTATTGGAGCTCAAAACTGGGGGTCCATTAGGTTCCCTTGCTAGCGCTTATGGTAGTTGGTACCGAGGGTTACGGTAGATTAATTGGAGGGTCCAATTAATAGTGTTACGAAAGTAATGCGATTTAAATAAAAAAGAATAATTAAATAATGTGATTATTTAATTAATTAAATATTTAATAAAATAATCAAAATTATTAATTATTAATTATTAATTATTAATTCTATTTACTAAATATGATATCATGTGATTAAATAATGACTAGGACCAAAGAATTAAAATAATTTGATTATTTTAAAAGTCCTAATAGTCAATTATTAAAGTCTTCAGGGGGACTAAAATAAAAAGAATTAGGAATCCTATTTTGACTTGGTCAAAATTAAAACCCTAAAAGACTACTATATAAGTGTTATATAGCTAGGAAAAATCAACCTAACACATAAGTGAAAAAGAAAGAAAATTCGGCTACCAAAGAGAGAAGAAAAAAAAAAAAGTTTTTTTTGACTCTCCTCTCTTTACAGGATTCAGCCGACATTCTTTTCACGTGACCTCCATCTTTTGCCGTGACATGCCCATACACACGTTATCAGACTACGGGTCATAGCTCGGAAGATCTGGTGGTAGATCGAGGAATCAGAAAAAAAAAATCAAGGAAAATGTATGTAGTTTCTAAATTCTTTTTCTGCGTATATACAGGAACTCGTTCCTGATTGAAAAAGGTTTTCAATATAAGACAAATTTTTGAAACCCAATTCCGCATGTTATACGATAATCAAAATATTTTCTAAAACTCCCTTCAATTGGTATCAGAGACTTTGGTTCTAAGTTTTTGTATATACACAAAAGAAAAAGAAAAGTTACATATTTCTTATTTATTTTTATTTTTCTTTTTGATTCTTCATCTGTGATATATTATTGTGTAAGCACAAATCTAGAATGTATGATTTGTTTTTATTGTTATATAAGTTGATTGTATAATTTTAAAAGCGTAATTGGTTATTAATTATTGGTCGTTAATTTTTTATTTATTTATTTTTAGCCAATTGTTTATGGAAAAAGTTTTTTTTGTATATTTTTTTTATTGTTATTCTTGTAATCGATCTACCGTACGAAGAGTCGAAGAAGCGGATGATGCGAAGAAGAAATGAAAGAAAAAAAACGATTGCACAGCCCCGAGGGCAGCAACCGTGCGCGCTGGTGGCCATGCGCGCTCGCGCTCTCCCCAGCGGCCATGCGTGCCCAGTGGCCTCGCGCGCCCCTCTAGCACGCGCCCAGCGGCTACGGCCGCGCGCCCAACCCACGCGGTCTGCTGTCGCATTTGCGCTGGAGCTGTTTTTTCGTGTTTTTTGCAGAGGAATTTTTGCTGATTTTTCTGGAAAAATATTATCGAATATTTTCCGAAAAACCGTAGGCCGCGCGCACCTTGAGTGCGTGTGGCTACGTTGCTGGCAGTCGCACTTTCCCATGTGTTAGGGTTGTTTAGGGTTTCGTCTTGACCTAGGGTGCGTGTTAAGGTAACACATGGACCTCTGAAAAAGATGTTGACTTTTGATAAAATCAAGTTTGACTTGATTAGGAAAACGAAGACAAGAAGAATTCAACTTGAAGAAGAACTCTTGAAGACCAAGGAATGCCTTGGGAATACAATCGTAATTAAAGTTATTTATGTTAGATAACCTATGTCACTTGGTCAATTACATATGCTTAATTTATTTTCATGTGATGATTATATGGATGTTAAAGTATTTTCATACATATGAATGTCATCTAGATTACGTGTGCCTACACATGCATAAATAATATGTCATGCATAATTGTCATATTATATTGTTTTAATTTTAATGAGATTAAAATAGGAAACAAATTCATAAATGGCAATCGAATAATGGATTTAGTTTTTAGGAGTAAAAACTTGGTAATATCCATTAATTTACTAATCAACAAATTAAAGAGTTTAATTAAAATGATTAGTTAGATTCTTTGTATTAATTAAGATTAATTAGATTAATATCTTAATTAAAAAGAATCAAATAATGAGATTAGTTTTTAGAAGTAAAAACTTAATAAGTCTCATTAATAACTAATCTATATATTAAAGTGTTTAATTAGATTAGTTAGGTCCATTTAATGTTAGATTTAATTTGATTAAACATTAATGACATAATTGGACCAAATAAGGTGATTTAGTTTTAATAGTTAAAACTTGGTAATTTTGACATTTAATTTCTAGTTTATTTAAATAGTTTATGTAAATTAAAAATTGAAATAATAAATCATATTTTAAGAGTTAAAATTGAATAATTTATTATAACTAATAAACTTAGATTTTATATTAGCCGTAGAATCTATGTAAAGACTAGAAACATAGAGTTTTAGAAACTCTTAGTTAAAGAAAATCCTAAACTAAAAATAGTGAGTGAGAGAGGGATATATGACATTATATCCCGCAGTCTCCATTGTTAGTTCAACACCGTGAGACTTGAGTGGCACCTCGTGACGGCTTTGCTTTCGTCCTCCCTACGGAAGGTGTCCACAAGGGTCAATACCAAGGCTGACTTCCTAACGGATAGATTTTCGGAATATATTTTGGGACTGACCTAGCCTATCAAGGCACTCTCAAGTTAAGTTCATGAATTCTGAAACGATGGGTCACACTCACAAAGGACTTAATTAAGACATTAACTGAATGTCCTGACTAAACAAAAGCGATTGTTGGATAATATAAGGATAAAGAGTTATTTTGGTATATTATCCGATTGAGAATGTCTCAATCTAATATATGAGGATTTGACCTAGCCTACCTAGGCACTTACTTGTGGTATGTTGGATTATGGCGGCATAGTAACTAATTTTAGGGATTTTTTAGTTCATTAAAATATACTCATGCATCATGTTTAATTTTATGCCGAACATATAGCATGAAATGAATGTATGAATGAATGATATTAATTTAGATTTATTTCTTTAAATTTCAGCAATGTCTTCTGCTTTAATTTCCATCCTTGCAAACGAAAAATTAACCGGGGATAACTAAACAAAGTGGAAACATAATATGAACGCAATCATGGTCTACAAAGACGTTAAATTTGTTCTCATAGAGGAATGTCCTCCACAGCCAGCTCCTAATGCGCCTAGGGCCGTTAAAGAAGTTCCTAGCGAGAGTTTATCGCACCTAGAGTTTTTCTATCCCTTTCCTTCTTTATTTTCTTGTTTGTAACTCTCTTTATTAATTAGAAAACATGTTTGGTTGTAAATATTTGATTATGAACTAAACTTGTAAGTTAGGGTTTTGTTGGATCTTATTCTATGAAACTCGGATGAATTGATTGTCTAATTTATTGTGGTTGATTATTATGTTGTTGAGTGGTATTATTGTTCTTAATGCTTCTGAATGTGAAGGCCTGCATTTAGTTGATATTATGGTTGTGTTATGTACTGAGAGAAGACGCCCACAATGTGCTCGATGTAATGTCCACCATAGGTAGAATTAGATAGAGATATTCTAATTTGCTTGTGTGATCATATAGGGCGTTTATTATGACTAATGCATTTTCATGCACTTGGATATACCATCGAGAGATAGGATATTAGTGTATGTGGTAATAGATCCGATTTACCTCGAGAGGGGACTTTGGATAATTTAGATAAACACGGTCATCAATATGAATAATTAAACCACAATGATGTGCTTTCATGAAACTCAATTGGATAGATTAGGTGAATTCAAATACCATAACTCATCTCTCATATTGGTTGTTTACTTTATTTTTATGTTTTTATTTGTCTCTTCCAAACCTTCCGATTATCCAAATAGAGGTAGGATTGATTACTTTTAGTATTCAACACCTAAATATCCCTGTGGAGACGATAATTTACTCATCATTGTATTACTTGTGCTAACCCCGTATACTTGCGGGTACAAAAAGGCGTAACACCTACGACAAGTGGGTTTCGGCTGATGAAAAGGCTCGCACTTTTTTGCTAGCCGGCATGATCGATGTGCTTATGACGAAGCATGAGTCAATGACTTCTGCATTTGAAATAATGGAGTCATTGTAGACCATGTTTGGACAACCCTCAGATTAAAAGCAACACGAAGCTGTTCGTTCTGCTATGCTCGACTTTATGAAGGAGGGTACATCTGTTAAGGAGCATGTCCTTAAGTTGATGTCCTATTTCAACACCGCTGAAGTCAATGGTGGGACTATTGATGAGGCTTCTCAGGTGAGCATGATAATGACAACTCTTCCGAAGAGTTTTGATTAGTTCAGAAGCAAGTATGAGATGAACAAGTTGAAGTTCACTCTCACCCAATTGCTGAATGAGCTCGCCACTTATCAGTCCATGAAAAGGGACCATAAGGGCAAGGTCGGCGAAGCAAATGTTGCTGAGCCATCTTCTTCAGGTACGAAGAAGAGGAAGAGGTCTACCGGGAAAGCCAAGGCACAGCCGAAGAAGAAACCCACTTTAAAGAAAAAGCAGAGCACCAAGCCCAAGATTGACAAGTCCAAAGGAAAATGTTTCCATTGTGACGAGGTTGGTCATTGGAAGAGTAACTGTCCGAAGTACCTCGAGGAGCTCGCAACCAAGAAGAAAGAAAAAGTTAAATCTGATTTACTTATTCTAGAATCTTGTTTAGTGGAAGATGACTCTTCACATTGGATAGTTGATTCAGGGGCCACTAATCATGCTTGTTTTTCTTTACAGTGGATTGAGGATTGGCTGCATTTGGAGGAGGGGTTATACGCGTGGGATTGGCTGTAATCTGATTTACTTATACGCGTGGGATCAGGGGACGTCGTTTCAGGTAGAGCAGTAGGAGAAGTTAGATTACAATTTTATAATAATTTTCTTTCGTTGAACAATGTTTATTACATTCCAGGATTTACAAGGAATTTGATTTCTGTTTCTAGATTGCTTGAACAATTACATTCTATTTCTTTTAATGATAAATCAGTTATTGTTTTAAGAAATGGTTTGAATATATGTTCTCGTACGATAGAAAATAATTTGTATGTTTTAGGGCCGTTAATTCATACAACACTGCTTAATACTAAATTGTTTAAAGTTGAAAAACCTAAAACAAAGCGACAAAAGATTTCTCTAGCTGATGACACGTATCTGTGACATCTAAGACTTGGACATATAAACCTTGATAGGATAAACAGACTTGTAAAAAACGGATCTTTAAGTCAGTTAGAGATCGGTACCTTATCTGTCTGTGAATCTTGTTTGGAGAGTAAGATGACCAAGAGACCTTTTACAGGAAAAAGGATTAGAGCCACACAACCACTTGAGCTTATACATTCAGACGTATGCGGACCTATGAGTGTTAGAACTAGAGGTAATTATTAGTATTATGTCACATTTATTGACGACTACTCTAGATACGCGTATGTTTACCTAATGCAATACAAGTCCGAAACCTTTGAAAGGTTCAAAGAATTCCGAGCTGAAGTTGAAAATCAATTAGGCAAAACAATCAAATCACTACGATCGGATCGTGGGGGTGAGTATCTCGACCAAGAGTTTAAAGACTACATGGTTGAGCATGGTATAGTATCCCAACTTACAGCTCCAGGTACACCACAACAGAATGGTGTTGCGGAGAGGAGAAATAGGACCTTGATGGAAATGGTGAGATCTATGATTAGTTTCTCATCATTACCATATTCCTTTTGGGGTTATGCACTACAAACAGCGACTTACATACTGAATGTAGTTCCATCCAAATCTGTTCCTAAGACTCCCCTAGAGTTGTGGAATGGTTGTAAAGCTAGTTTACGACATTTTCACATATGGGGATGTCCAGTACATGTATTGAAGAATAGGAGTGGAAAGTTGGAACCTCGTTCACAAGTATGTTTATTTGTAGAGTACCCAAAGGAAACATGAGGTGGATTCTTTTATAATCCACAAGAAAACAAAGTGTTTGTATCGACAAATGCAACATTTCTTGAGGAGGATTATATGAGTAATCATAAACCTCGTAGTAAGATTGTGTTAAAGAAGCTAGAACCTGGAACGACTAGTGCTCAGTCGACAAGAGTTGTAGACGATGTTATAATTCCACAAACATCTGATAGTCAGATAATTCCTAGTCAGGATACACTACCACTGAGGCATAGTGGAAGGGTTGTTCGACAACCTGATCGCTATTTAGGCATTGGAGAGGCACAGGGTGTCGTTTCTAATGATAGTGTGGATGATCCATTGACATTTAGACATGCAATGGAAGATTCTGACAAAGAGGAATGACTTAAAGCTATGAATCTCAAGATAGAGTCCATGTACTCCAACTCAGTCTGGGAACTTGTCGACTTACCAGATAGGATAAAACCTATAGGATGTAAGTGGATCTACAAGCGTAAGAAAGGAGTAGACGGGAAGGTAGAGACCTTCAAGGTAAGGCTAGTGGCTAAGGGTTACACCCAGAAGGAAGGCATTGATTATGATGAAACCTTCTCGCCAGTAGTTATGTTTAAGTCTATTAGGATACTCTTATCCATAGCTGCCTATTTCGATTACGAAATCTGGCAAATGAACGTCAAGACTGCATTCTTGAATGGCAATCTAGACGAAAGCATCTATATGATGCAACCAGAGGAATTCGTATTCCAAGATCAAGAGCAAAAGGTTTTCAAACTGTAAAGGTCTATTTATGGACTTAAGCAGGCGTCTAGATTTTGGAACATTAGATTTGATACTGCGATCAAGACCTATGGTTTTGAGCAAAACGTTGATGAGCCTTGTGTATACAAGCGCATCATTGACAAGAAAGTAGTTTTCCTGGTCCTTTACATAGATGACATCTTACTCATTGGGAATGATGTAGGAACATTGTCAGAGGTAAAAGATTGGCTTGCTAACCAATTCCAAATGAAGGGTTGGGAGAGGCAAGTTATGGTCTTGAGATCCAATTGATAAGGGATCGTAAGAACAAACTGTTAGCGTTGTCTCAAGCATCGTATATCGACAAGATACTTGTACGATTCTCCATGCAGTACTCTAAGAAAGGTAGTTTACCTTCAAGACATGGAGTTCACTTGTCTAAGGAACAGTATCCTAAGACACCTCAATAAATTGAGGATATGAGATGGATTCCCTATGCGTCTGCAGTAGGCAGTCTTATGTATATTATGCTATACACAAGACCCGACATCTGCTTCGCAGTGGGAGTAGCTAGTAGATATTAGTCCAACCCAAGATTGGATCATTGGGTTGCTGTTAAGCATATTTTCAAGTATCTTCGGAGAACGAGAAACTATATGCTTGTATATTCCCATCCAAATTTGATTCCATTAGGATATATAGATTCTGACTTTTAGTCAGATAAGGATTCAAGGAAATGCACGTCTAGGTCAGTATTCACCCTTGGTGGTAAAGCCATAATTTGGAGGAGTATCAAGCAATCTTGCATTACTGATTCCATCATGGAAGCCGAGTATGTAGCAACTTGTAAAGCAGCTAAAGAGGCTGTTTAGCTCTGAAAGTTCTTGAGTGATCTGGAAGCTGTTCCAGATATGGATAGGCCCACGACACTTTATTGTGATAATAGTGGAGATGTGGCCAATTCCAAAGAACTAAGAAGCTACAAAAGAGGGAAGCATATAGAGAGGAAATATCATCTCATCAGAGAGATAATGCAGCGAGAAGACGTGGTCGTGACGAAGATTGCATCGCAAAATAACCTGACTGATCCATTTTCAAAGACCTTGACGGCTAAAGTGTTTGAAGGTCACCTAGAGGGTCTAGGATTACGAGACATGTCCCATCTGCTTTAGTGCAAGTGGGAGATTGTTGGGATTTATGCCCTAAAGCTTGTAATTGTAAATGGTTAAAGACAATAATAAGAATTATTCAGATTATCATTCAAGTTTATAAATGTTTTATGTTCAGTAATACATTCGTATTTTGCAAGAAAATCCTAGATTGGAAGATGTAATCTCATAATAAGTATATGATGGTCATATACAGAGAGGATTCATTTTGAGACGTGCAATCTAAAGAGTCCGTAGAGAGCGAACAAAGCTGGGTACTTTGTTTGTGATTGATCTACTACTGCGGTCCATTCTGTAAAGTACGGTGGTCTTATCCTAGACCGCTCATATAGTTGACATGAGAATGGATGCACCCTATATGATGATATCATATAGGACTGGGCCACGATTTATATGAATCTCTCACCAAGATCCGTTAGTAGATGAGATTCATATATAATCGATAAACGATGGCTATTTATAGGTGATCTTAATCCTGAGTGTCTTATCGACTCCTTCAGATTGGATCATGACTTTTGATTTACCATGAGTGAGGTTAATGTGAATCTCGACCAATACCTCCGTATCTTGAAGTTGCGGTTTGGCTTGTGGCTGGGAAGGTTTGAACACAATAGTGGAATCCACTCCTTCTTGATTGAAGTAGATAAGTAGTTCCCTTAAGGGTTGATTCAGGGCTTGAACGATTGTGAGTACTCTCCTTCTTCCGTGAGGAAGAAAGGATTTAATTGTTTATTAGAAAATCAATGGTACTTAAAGGAAAAGATATTTCTAGAGGGGTATAACGGACTTTATGACCCAGCTCTAGTTATGAACTATTTGTGGAGGATCACACTATATGCAATTAGCTATATCAATGGACGCTGAGACTTCTGATTGTATAAACATGTTTACAGTTCTGAGAGTGCAGCCTCGGGTTTTTAGTGGAATAACTCCGAGCTTAATAATCATGAAATATTAATTAAAGAGTTTTAATTCATATTACTAAGTATTATTGGAGCTCAAAACTGTGGGTCCATTAGGTTCCCTTGCTAGCCCTTATAGTTGTTGGTACTGAGGGTCACGGTAGATTAATTGGAGGGTCCAATTAATAGTGTTACGAAAGTAATACGATTTAAATAAAAGAGAATAATTAAATAATGTGATTATTTAATTAATTAAATATTTAATAAAATAATAGAAATTATTAATTATTAATTATTAATTCTATTTACTAAATATGAGGTCATGTGATTAAATAATGACTAGAACAAAAGAATTAAAATAATTTGATTATTTTAAAGTCCTAATAGTCAATTATTAAAGTCTTTAGGGAGACTAAAATAAAAAAGGATTAGGAATCCTATTTTCACTTGGTCAAAACTAAAACCCTAAAGGACTACTATATAAGTGTTATATAGCTAAGAAAAATCAACCTAACACACAAGTGAAAAAAAAGAGAATTCGGCCACCAAAGAGAGAAGAAAAAAGAAAAAAAAAAGTTTTTTCTGACTCTCCCCTCTTTTGCAGGATTTGGCCGGCGTTCTTTTCACGTGACCTTCATCTCTTACTGTGACATGCCCAAACACACTTTGTCAGATCGCGGGTCATAGCTCGGAAGATCTGGTGGTAGATCGAGGAATCAGAAAAAAGAAAATCAAGGAAAAGGTATGTAGTTTCTAAAGTCTTTTTCTGTGTATATACAGGAACTCGTTCCTGATTGAAAAAGGTTTTCAATATAAGAAAAAAATTTTAAACCCAATTTCGCATGTTATACGATAATCAAAATCTTTTCTAAAACTCCCTTCTAAAAGAAGGGTGAGGAGAGAAAAGAACACCATTTTGGAGACAAAAATTGATATCTCTTCAATCCTTACATCATCATCTCCATATCAAGGGAGGATTGGAAGCAAGGGCAAGCTAGAGGAGTTCATTAAAAGGGAGAAGAATATTTCTTCCCAAGAGTTCTTCCTTAATCTTAAACTCTTACTTTCCATACTTGTAGTTTTGTTTATGGATTTGTTTATCTTGTAGATCATTACTTCCTTGACCATGAGCTAAAAATTATAAATTATGTGTTTATTGTGATTAATGCATTTTCATACACTTGGATATTCATCGAGAGATAGAGTATTAGTGTTTGTGGTAAAATGTCAAATTTAGCTCGAGAGAGAATTTTGGATAAATTAGATAAGCACGATCATCAACATTGATAATTAAATCGCAATAATGTGCTTTCATGAAATTCAATTGGATGAATTAGGCGAATTCAAATACCCTAGCTAATCTCTCATATTGGTCCGTGTTATTCCACGTTTGCATGTTTTTATGTTTTTGTTATTTTCTTCATTAATTCTCTTTATATAAATGTTATGATTTTCCAAATAGATATAGGCTTAGTTAATTTTAATACTTAATACTTAAAATATCCCTGTAGAGACGATAAACTTACTCTCAGTATATTACTTGTGTCGACCCCGTACACTTGCAGGTACAAAAAGGCCTAACAAGTTCGATGATGTGTCGTGCATATGCTCGTCATGGAATATCCCCGGTGGGATTTATACCTATCTTGTTCGTTTCGGTCGAGCAATTTCACTGTTATTAACTTCCTTGTATTTTTTTACAGATTCTGTGGCCAATTCTTAAAGCATGGAAGGTTGCAACAGTGAAAATTGCACGCAGCTGATTCGCTCATTCGACCCAGCCGAGAAGAGTTAAAGGAAGCTGCTTAGTGAAGAAAGCTTAAGTGTGAGCCGTCTGTGGTTTCGAGCGGAGCTCAATATCGAAGGTACTCCCTTTCCTAGGCATAGGGATTTAATTACTTATGCTTGGGTTCAACACGGCTTTGAGCTATTTTATGGGACCTAGTTTCTTACTTCTATATCTAAAGCCGAGCGAAAATTCGCTTTAGATTTAATGTCAAACTTGAAGCCTTACATTCCTACTACCGAAGAGGCGTTGAGGAAGAAGCATGAGAAAGCAGCGGCTTTGGCCCAAAAGAGGAAGCAGCCGACCATGCCTACGATGTTTGCTTCTATAGGAAAAACATGAGGCGGAAGCGTAGAAAACATGGGGTTGGTAATAAAAATTTTCCTTTAAAATAAGCGGATCTTAACCCTTAATTAATTAAATATATATATAACAAAAGGTATCGTACCTTTTGAATTGTGAAGTTTGATGTTGCCTCGAGATGGAACTGCAAGATCTTCTAATCCTTCATGAACGTGGATCACCTTAGAGTGTGGGCTCCCTTTCTTTGAATTGTGTACCTAAAAATGAGAAAACAAAAACTTTTCCTTTTGTTAGTCACTCAAAACCCTTATGAGAAAACGAAGAACGTACGATCACTTTTGAATTCACAATCTCTCAATTGAAACTCACATGATCTAAATTCGATGTTGTGCCCAAAGCCTTTTGATGTAAAAGCTAGTAGTGCACTATCGAAACCTAACGTTCTTGCTCTCTTTTCTCTTGGGCGAATTCTCACACTTTTCCTAGAGTGGGCGATTTTTCTTGGCTTTCCAAAAGCTCACAAAATTGCTCTCAATTACTTGAATGGCATTCGGTGTGGCCGAACTCCCTTGGTGGTTTCTTATGGTAGCTGAATTCTCCCTATTGTGTGAAGATTTGTGTTTCACCAAAAACCTATCAAGATAGAGTTCAAACCTATCCCAACTCTAAAAAAATATTATTCAATTGAATATCAAACTCATTAATAATATTCTTATTCTTGCGAAGTTTGGTTTGCTCCTTTGTTGAAATGTAGGTTACCTTTGCGTGTTCGGAGCTGAAAGGCTACTATTCTTTGGTCTTATCATTTTCGTGGTCGGAAGCTTCGTGGTGGGTGGTGCGTATTATGCTTGCGGCTGCTGTCTATGCTATTGGACGTGAGCGGAATGCTAGGATGCATAGCGAGTTACCTAAACCTGTTACCGTGGTTATTCGTTCTATTGTTAGAGATGTTTGTATGCGTCTTAATTCCTGCTAATAGGTGGCTCCACCAGTCTTGGGGTTTATCTGATTCTATTTTTTTGTAATTCGCTTGTTTTGCCTTTCAGGGGGCTTGTCCCTTTTGCTGTTGTTCTGGTGGATTACTTTTGGTTGTACCACGTGACAAGGTTTGTGCTTAGCTTTTTATTGCTTTGTTATGTTTTGAGTTTCGGTTGGTAGGGGGCACGTCCCTTGTCTGACCTTGTGATTTTCTCGCTGGGATATGCCCCTTTGTTTTTGTTTTGTCTCTTTGGTTAATATATTTACATTATCAAAAAAAAAAAAAAATGGATAATGAGAATTAATGACCTTATCAAAACTTTCTAAAAGTGACTTAAAAGTCAACTTAGAGTTTTGATAGTTATCAAAACCCTTCCTAATTTGATTCCTATATTTATCACCTTATCAAATAATGTTTTTGATACTTATCATACTATCACTAATAGTATGAATTTAGGAATCCAATTCCTAATAGAAAAGTATTTTGACTTTTAATTAAATAATTAATTAATTTCCATTTAATTAAATAATAAAATAAACAAAGTAATTGATAACTCTTGCAACCATAAGTCCATCATTTATCTCATGATTGAGATTGAATCTCCGATTTTTTTAAGTATATTAACCAAAGAGACAAAACAAAAGCAAATGGGCATACCCCAGCAAGAAGATCACAAGGTCAAACAAGGGACAGGCCCCCTACCAACTGAAACACAAAACACAGCAAAGCAATAAAAAGCTAAGCACAAACCCTGTCATAGGGTACAGCCAAAAGTAATCCACCAGAACAACAGCAAAAGGGACAAGCACCCTAAAAGGCAAAACAAGCGAATTACAAAAAAATAGAATCAGATAAACCCCAAGACTGGTGGACCACCTATTAGTAGAAGAATGCACCACACCAAATAAGCAATTAAGACTCATACAAACATCTCTAATAATGGAACGAACAACCATGGTAACAGGTTTAGGTAACTCACCATGCATCCTAGCATTCAGTTCACGCCAAATAGCATAGACAGCAGCCGCAAGCATAATACGCACCACCCACCCACGAAGCTGCCGACTGCGGAAATGGCAAGACCAAAGAATAGTAGCGTCCCAGCTCCAAGCACATAGAGGTAATATGCAGTTCCTTAAAAGAGAAAACCAAACCTCGAAAGAATAAAAACAATAAAAAAAGAGATGAGGGACATCCTCACAACTCCCTCCACAAAACACACAACGAATAGCCGGAATTAAGCCATAAACAAGAAGCTTATCCTGAGTAGAAAGAGCACCCCTAATGGCCAGCCAGAAGATGAAAGCATGTCTAGGAATTGCTTTAGAATGCCAAACAGACCTAAACCAATCCACCGCTGACTACCGGGACCGAAGAGCATCCCAAGCATTACGAATAGGAAAAGCCCCACTAGAGTCCTCAACCCAACACAAAGTATCAGCTTGAAATTTATTAGGCCTAAAAGAATCAGGGATACCACTGATAATGTCCATCCAATTCCCGGTTAGGGAACGAGGCCAAACCCAATCCCTCCCCTGAATAACATCCGCCACCTTAGCATGAAGACAAAGACTAGAATCATAAATAATCTGTCGCCCAAACATCTCTACCAAAGGACCTAACGGATGCCAATAATCAAACTAAAGGGAAATATCCTCCCCATTACCCACCCGAAACTGCATCAACCGCCACATAATACACCAAAGGCCCAAAATTTTCGTCCAACTCCACGAGCAATCTCCAAGGCACCTAACTTCCGACACATTCTTTCCCTTAAGCAGAGTAGATCTAACCCACGAGACCCAAACATAAGACCTCAAATTGCTACCGACAGCCCACAAATGCTTACTTATGGTAGATTTATTCCAACACTCAACACTCTTAATACCCAGTCCACTCTCTTCCTTCGGTAAACGCACCGAAGACTAGGCAACTTTTGCCCCACCTTTACCAAAATCTGAACCCCTCCAAAGAAAACTACGCAAAGTAGCTTCAACTTCAATCACTACTGACTTAGGCAAGATAAAAATGGAGAACCAAAACACCTGCATAGAAAACAATACAGATTGAGCTGAAGCCTTCCTGCAAAAGAAAGAACCCTACTAGTCCAACTCTTAACTCTCGCTGCAATCCTATCGACAAGAACCCTACAATCCACTGCCATAAGCTTAGTAGAAATCAGAGGAACCCCAAGATATCTGACAGGATTAGGAACCCTACAACTCTTGCTTAATCTGAGAAGACACACCAGCCACAAAAAGATTGCTCTTGCTAGGATTAGAAATCAACCCAGAAAGAGCTTGGAACTGACCAAGAACAACATTAACCACAGCAACCGACTCCCTCTCTACCCTACAGAAAACCATAAGATTATCCGCGAAGCATAAGTGTGAAATACCAATCTTCCCACACCGCCAATGGAAAGCAAACTGACCCTCCGGCTCAATAATACGCATCAACCCCGAGAAGACCTTCACAGCCAGCACAAATAAATAAGGGGACATAGGATCCCCCTTCCTCAAACCTCGGCCACTACCAAATAAACCATTCAACTCGCCATTGATAGAAATAGAGAAACGGGGAGTAGAAATACACTCGGAAATCCAAACTATCATCTACTCCGGGAAGCCTAGAATCTGTAAAATAGCCACTAAGAAATCCCACCGCACAGAATCATAGGCTTTCATTAAATCTACCTTCAGCGCACACCTAGGATGACCCCATCACGATGATAGTACCTAAACAATTCATGCGACAGTAAGATATTATCACTAATCCTCCTACCAGCAACGAAGGCTGACTGAAAAGGACTAACAACATCAGGTAGCACCATCTGAACACGATTCCAATAATTTTGGCAATACATTTGTAGATAGTGTTACAACACGAAATAGGTCTAAAATCCCCAATTTTAGAAAGATTGGGAACCTTAAGAATAAGCGCAACCACCGTAGCATTCACTAGCTTGAGCAATCTCCCGGAGCTAAAAAATGAACGAATAGCACGAAGTACATCATGACCAACAACAGACCAAGCTTTCTTAAAGAAAGTAGCATTGTACCCATCCGGACCAGAAGCTTTGTTATCTTTTAGAGAGAACAAAAACTCCTTAATTTTATCATTGCTAACCTCTCTACCCAAGGTAGCACACTGATCACTAGAAATACGCTTAGTGAGAGCTCGCCTCATCAAGTCATGGTCAAGTATAGGGCACCTTGCTGGCTGTCTAAGAAGTGTCTCAAAGAAGTTTACCACTATAGACTTAACTTCACTAGGCTCCTCCACACGATTACCATGCTCATCAAAAAGAGATAACACCTTACTCCTACTAAATCTCTGTCTCATCGACCGAAAAAAGAACTTTGAGTTCCTATCTCCCAAATTAATCCACTCAACTCGGGACTTTTGCCTAAAAAAACTCTCTTCATCTCGACTCAAATCACCATAAAGCTTTACCAACCGAGACTCCTCCTCATTAAAGAAGCATTCAAAGGCTGCCTCTAAATATCCCTCTGAATAAACTCCAAACCATGCTTAGCTTGTTGTACCCGAGAAGACAAATCAGAAAAACACTCCCTATTAGGTTTCTTAAGCTTCACTTTCAATCTTTTGAGCTTCTTACAAAGTTGAAACCTAGGAGAACCATCCACCCTATCCTCCCAAACCCGAGCCACCAAAGATAAGAATTCTGAATGATTAGCCCAGAAGTTAAAAAACTTAAAAGGCACCCATCTTTGAGGAAGGTCCACAATCTTAACAACCATTGGAGAGTGATCCGAAACACTGGAAGGAAGAAAATGTGCCTCTGAACCTCGGAAAGAAATATCCCACTTCAAATTTACCAAAGCTCGATCTAACTTCCGAAGAATAGGATCAACCGTACGATGATAAGACCCTGTATAAAACACCCATTAAATCATAGATCATCCAACTCAGAATCAGCTAAACAATTAGAAAAGTCGTCTTTCCATTGTGGCCAAGAAGTGGAGCCTTCAACACTCTCAACCGAAGACTTAATCACATTAAAGTCACCCATCACAAGCCAAGCACTATTCTCTCATTCCTCCCCACGCACTACTAAATCTGCCCACAACGCCTCCCTACGCACATTACAATTATCACCGCACACAATCAAAATCATACACTCCCAAGTAGAATCAACAGAAGAAACTTTGCAATGAATAATTTGCTCAGAAGAACTGATAACCAAAATAGAAACATCAAAAGGATTCCAACAAACCCAAATCCTCCCCAAAGAAGAAGAAGAATTATAATTGCACTCTACCTTCCAAGACCGGCCAATGGTTCCAAAAATAAAATCTTTATTTTCTCCAAAACTTTCGTTTCCACTAAACCACACAAAGACAATTTCTCATCTTTAATCAAACGCCTAACCTCTCGTTGCTTCAGAGGGTCATTAAGACCCCTAATATTCCATCATCCAAAAATCATCGAAAATACAAAAGATAAGAAGAACACACCCACTACTACACTATCTCCACTTACCCCCTTTAGGAGAGGAATACTTCTTATTCTTCTTACCCTTACTACTAGAACCTTTCTTCTTCTTATTCTTCTTTTCCAAAGAATCCTTAGCTTTAGAAGCCAAAGCATTCCATGGAGGACTAGAATCGACACCATTCTCACCATGACCAATCTCGTCATTATCACAAAGAGCATCCCCATCATCACAAAGAACAAACCTTATCATCAACACATGTAGTAGTCCTATCGTTACAATGAGCAACCCCTACATCACAACCAGTATCCAAAATTGCCAAAGAAGTACCCACTTCCCCATCTTCAAAATCAAGATCATCCTCATGAGTCTTCAAAGGAACTAAATCTAGATCATCTACTAAACCCGGAGCAAAAGCAGCCCCATCATCACAATTCACAGGTCTATCCTCCAAACTAGCCAAATCAACATCTTTATCGTTGTTCTTCCTTTTCACCTCAACCCAAGTAGACTTCTTAGGTAAAGAAATCCCTACATATTTTTCCTCCATACCATGATCAACACCCTTATCCGCTTTCGAGACCACAGACTCTTTGTTACTCATTTCCAAACCTTCATCACCCCCCAAATCTTGAGCATTTTGCATACAATTTCCTAACCCATGGCCAAACACCTTACAAGCATGACACCTAGCCGGAAGCCATTCATAAATTGCATGGATGGTTTTCCACTCCCCATTCGCACATTGAATATCAAACTCATTAATAATATCCTTCGAAGCGTCAACCTCAACACACACACGAGCAAAGCTAAGACGTTTCCTGGCCAAAGTAATATGATATCGGCATGCAAAGGAATTCCCAAAGCACTAGCAACAAAACTTAACCCCTTAGTAGTCTAAAATTCAAAAGGTAAATTATGAAGTTTGACCCATAAAGGAATATTACGTAACTCTTCTTTAGATAAGAATAAACCAGGCTGCCACCTTTTAAGAACAAGCAACTTATTTACTATATGCCATGGACCTTTTTCAAGAACTTTACATGCATGGTCAATACTATCAAACTTGAAAATAAAGAACCCCTTTTCCGAAGATAAGACTTCTCTAAGGCCAAACTTACCCCAAATTTTATGAATCACCGAATTCACTACAGGGAAAGGAAGTCGCTTCTCCACAAAATACCCTATCAAAGAAGTTCTCCATTCCTTACTCCCCTCATCCGCAACTTCAGACGGAGGGCTAACTTTCACTCTACCATTTTCTACTATAGGCTTAAAATATTGTAAAGATTCAAAATTAATAGATTGTACCTCACAAGCCATAGGAGACAAATTTTGGACAGTCTTAGCATAAGATGGTTTCAGCCCATAATTATGCATGGAAGAAGGCGTTGAAAATGGTCAAATTTCGTACCCAAAATTACCAATACCCGAAATTGAATCTAAAGCACCAGATTTTGGCTCTATTACACCCATTTCTTGCTGACTACTTTTATTTAGTGAAGGTTAATCATCAACAACCACCTTCCCTTGACAATTTTGGCCATTAATATCAATACTAGCCACCTTATGTTGAAAAACCTGTCCATGAGAATCATCCATCCTTTGAATTATTTGCCTATTGCACATGATTTGATTTTGAAAATTCAGACCATTATTTCCATCATTCAACAAGTCTCCAACCACCATTTGAAAATTTTGTCCATTATAATCTCTATGCAACACCTTATTCAACAAGTCTTCACCCTTTTCACCAAAGTCAACCACATTTTTCTTCTTGTCTAATCCCGAAATAGTTGAAAGACAATCAGCCTTCACACAATTTTCACCCAAAACCAGATTTCTACCTTCACCCAAAACCAGATTTTCATCTTTCTCATCATGCAACACCCCATGAAAAACATCACCATGCTTGCCTTCAATCCCATTTGCACTACCAACAGCTCCATGCCTATCATGTGTTGTTTTATTATCTTGCAACCCCGAAACAGTAGCAAGACAACCATCCTTTGAACAATTCTCACCCAAATTCGGACTTCTTCCTTCTACAACACCAATACCATGAGGTAAATCCAAAGGAACAAGTTTTGAAGGCATGCAACACCCGGAAACATCCTTAATATCACCATCTATCAGCCCCAAAACAAAAGGAGTTGTTGAAGACAAGCTAGATCCCGAATTTGCCTCCATACGTTGAATCTCCATATTCTGATCCAAATCATGATCCTTCTTGTTTTCAAGCAGTCCCGAGGCATTTATAACACCAGAATCGTGAGCCAAAACAGATGGAACACTCTTAAAAGACATGCCACAATCTGAATCTTTCATAAAACCACCAAGAAACAAAAGATAAACTTGAAAACAGTAGCAAAACGAGCCTTAACTAAAGAGAAATTAAAGAACTCGTGATCATCATGAAAAGAGAAGAATAAACACGAAGGGAGAAGAGAAAAAATGAGAAGAACACTCAAAAAAATTCTAGAGAGAAGGCTGAGCATTTTCTCTCTCTAAAACCCATTTTCTTTGACACACTTATCAACTCTCTGATTGTCTCGTGAGAATACTTTTATCCACTGACGGTTGCGGACAAAATTTTCTTTATTAATCCTATTCAATGCACCTAGTGCATTAGATTCTTTTGTCCAAAGGCACTGCACTTTGATGATTTTAGACTCATCATATCACATTTGATCCCATTCAAATGCTAACAAAAGAATATCTCTTCTTTCTTAATAAAGGTGAGGCGGGAATGGACTCAGAAATACTCCTCCGATCGGTTCCGACAGTCTTTTCTTCACCTTCTCGGCATGATCCAGGCGTTCAAGCTAGCAGATCAAATCATGGGTTCTCATCCCCAACGTTAGGAGAGGCTACTTTGTTGGTTGGTTGAAATGTGGCTATGGCTATGCTGGGTGGACTAAAGTCAAGTGGGAGGTGGCATCATCTAACGTATATTGGAGATCGTTTTGACTGGAATTCAATCGTGCAAGTTGAATGAAACACCATATTGGCTGTTAGACTCCGATGTGATTCTATAACTCTACAACTTTAACATGGTAAAGGCGCCCAACCTTTATCTTAAGTTGTGAATGTTGTTCGAGACTAACTAAAGAATTGTGTCTACCTCATACATATCCAGATGTACGAACAATTCTTTACTTCTCATAGTCTCTTGGCCTTATGATTATTTACTTTTGACAATTATAATAAATAAACTATAAATGCTATAAGATTTGTTAAAACAGAAATCACTTTATTAATATGATAAAGATTGTCAAAAATACTATTACACTCTTGCTATCGAGCATAATCCTAACAATCTCCCACTTGCGCTACAGCAAGTGTGTCATATCTTTTATTCCCATGTTCTTTAGGTGCCCATCAAAACTCTTTTGTGGTAGAGCCTTTGTGAAGGGATCCGCTAGATTTTCTGCTGACGTGATCTTGGCAACTGTCACGTTACCCCTATGCACAATCATCCTGAGAAGATGATACTTCCTTTCAATGTGTTTCCCTCTCTTATGACTTCTTGGTTCTTTCGACTTAGCCACTGCACCACTGTTGTCACAGTAGATGGTGATCTTCTTATTCGTACTAGGAACCACTTCCAAGTCAATCAAGAATTGACTGAGCCAGACAGCTTCTTTGGTAGCATCGCATGCGACAACATACTCAACTTCTATGGTGGAATCAGTAATGTAAGATTGCTTGATACTCTTTATATAACTGCGCCTCCTCCTAGGGTAAACACTGACTGATCTTGATGTGAATCTCTTAGAGTCAGAATCCGATTGGAAATCAAAATCTATATACCCAATGGGAATCAACTCCCCTCTAGAGTCTACAAGCATATAATCTCTCTGATGAGAATAAGGGAGCTGCACCAAGGGATCCATTGCATGTTCCGATTGGGCCAATAACAAGGGCAAGGGCTAAGAGATTCAAAGAAGCACTCAATGGCCTAATTCAAGATACATGGACTGATTCTGAATTATTAAAGCCCAAGATGAACCCACATGAAGACCAAGGCTTGATTAACATCATCAAGGCAATTGAGTGGGCTGAATAAGAGAAAGCTTGGCATAATTTCGGTTTGGGCTTGATTTAATAGTTGTTTGTTTTAGTTTGGGTCCATTTGTAAGGCAATTATGACCATTCTAGTTTTCTATTTGTAAGGCCTTAATGGCTATCTTGTTTTCTTTCCTTTGTTTTAGGGTTTCATTATATAAGGATATTGATGGATGTAAGAAAGGTAATTATTGATTTTGAATGAAATTTGAGAGAGGTTTTCTCTTTGTTCTTTGAGAACTCACTGGAACTTATCAGAATTCTCTGTGGCGTTCCTCCTTGACTTATCAATCGAGTAATTCATCCTTGATTGTGGCGTCCTCCTTTATACCAAGGTTCACATCTCGATATAGGTGTTGGGTCGCGGTTTCCATCCGAACCAGAGGTTAGAACGAATATTGGCTTCAATCTTGATACAATCGACGGGGTTCATATCATTTGGTATCAGAGCTTAGGGCTCTAACATCAGGTTATTCTATCTTCTTCGTCTTTGATTTCGTTGATCATTGAATTATATCTTATTTCCAGAACTTCTTGTTAGTGTCCAGATCTAAGTTATCTATCTGTGTTATTCTTGTTCTTGTTCTTGATTTCGTAGATCCAAATCTAAGTATCTGTCTGTGATATTCTTGCTCTTGATTTCGTAGATCCAAATCTAAATATCTGTCTGTGATATTCTTATTCTTGATTTCGTAGATCCAAATCTAAGTATCTGTCTGTGTTATACTTGTTCTTGATTTCGTAGATCCAAATCTAAGTATCTATCTGTGTTATTCCTGTTCTTGATTTCGTTGATCCAGAGAGAAGTTATCTGTCTGTATTATTCTTGTTCTTGGTTTCGTTGAACCAGATCTAAGTCTGTGTTAGTCTTGTTCTTAATTTCATTGATCCAGATCGAAGTTGTATAATCTGTTATATTCTTGTTTGTGCGTTTGTGCGTTTCCAGATCTAAGAGAGAGAGAGAGAGAAAAAAAAAAAAAAAAAAAAAAAAAAAAAGTACAAAATTTTATTTTTTCACCGATCGTGTAGTTGAATATATATCAACTATTGTTATTTCCTTCTTGATTCGTGCAGTGATTATAAAAAAAAAAAAAAAAAAAAAAAAATATCAGTTTCGTTGTGATTTGTTTCCTGTGAACCTAAGAATTTTTGTTTCGTGTGAACGTGGCTAAGAAATCCTGATTATTGTTTGGTTAGTTTGAAAAGAACTTTTGAGAAAAAAAATTACGAGTGGAAAAAGGCAAGAGAGGTGAGGACATACTGAGGGTAAAAGCCGAATATATTGTGTGAAACAGGAGTGGAACTGAGTGAACTATTGTTTGAGGGAAACACGTGAGGGAGTGAAGTGAGGAGCTTCTTTTATTTATTTATTTATTTATTTTTTTTACTAACGTTTTCTTTGCAGCGAATATGTCTAAAGAAAGTGCTTCGGATGAGGTGTTGGGAAAGGTAGATACAAAGTTTATAATGGAAGCATTGATGAGGGAGATGGGGAGATTGTTAAGGGCTGAAATGGAACCGATTCATGAACGATTAGATCGGGTAGAAAATACACGTGCGGAACAGCCACCACCCGTTCCCCAAGCACGTAGGAGAGAGAGGGTTCCGGTTAGAGAAGAAGTTCATGATTACTACGGGGATGATAATGACATAGAGGAGGATGATCGCATGTCCAGTGTGGGTGCGGGGAGATTTAGGCGTGGAATGGGAGGTAGAGGAGTTAGGTATGGGGATAGAGAAGATAGGTATGGGAATAGAGAAGATAGGTATGGGAACAGAGGAGATAGGAATGTAGAGAGGGTTGATAATAATTTGGGTAGTATAAAGGTGAAGATTCCAACCTTCCAAGGTAAAACTGATCCTGAAGCTTATTTGGAGTGGGAGAAAAGAATAGAGCTGGTGTTTGACTGCCATGAATATTCCGAAATGAAGAAGGTGAAATTGGCAGCCATAGAATTCACCGATTATGCTATTGTTTGGTGGGATCAACTGATTGTGAGTAGGAGACGGAATGGAGAAAGACCTATTGAGACATGGGAGGAGATGAAGACTGTTATGAGGAGGAGATTCATTCCAAGCCACTATTATAGGGGTTTGTTTCAAAAATTGCAAACTCTTACTCAGGGGTCCAAGTGTGTTGAAGACTACTACAAAGAGATGGAAATAGCCATGATTCGAGCTGATGTACAGGAGGACAGAGAGGCGACTATGGCTAGGTTTCTCAATGGACTACACCGAGACATTGCAAATGTAGTGGAGTTGCAGCATTATGTTGAATTGACTGACATGGTACACATGGCCATTAAAGTGGAACAACAATTGAAGAGGAAGGGTTCCACACGGGTTGGGCAAAATTCGGGTTCTTCATCAACATGGAAACCGAATTGGAGCAAGAGGGAGGACCAGCCTAGTTTCAAGGCCAAGGCCGAACCTTCCAGAGATCATAAGGCCGGAGGCACAATAAACCAAGGTAAACCAGATTCTCAACCTACTAGAAATCGTGACATTAAGTGCTTTAAGTGTTTGGGAGCAGGTCATATTGCATCACAATGCCCAAACAAGAGAGTAATGGTTTTGAAGGATGATGGTGGTATCGAATCAGAGGGTGAATCTGATGGTGAGTCCATGCCACCATTGGAGGATGCCGGTGACTTTGAGTATCCGGTGGGTGGAGAGCTTTTGGTTGCAAGACGAGCTCTTAGTGCTCAAGCAAAGGAAGATGATGAGGTACAACGTGAAAACATTTTTCACACCCGCTGCCATGTTAATGACAAGGTATGTAGTGTGATTATTGATGGGGGGAGTTGTACTAATGTGGCGAGCACTACTTTGGTAAAAAAATTGAATTTGAAAACTTTGAAGCACCCAAAACCTTATAAGCTACAATGGTTGAATGATAGTGGGGAAGTTAGGGTGAATAAACAGGTGTTGGTGTCATTTTCAATTGGCAAATACAAAGATGAAGTTGTTTGTGATGTGGTACCAATGAATGCGGGTCATATCCTTTTGGGAAGACCGTGGCAGTTTGATAGGCATGTGACTCATGATGGATACACTAATAGATACTCCTTTGTGCTCCATAAAAGGCCAATCACCCTTGTACCTTTAACCCCAAGACAAGTATATGAAGATCAAGTGAGGTTAAAAGATGAGAGGGATGTTAAAAATGAGAGTGAGAGTTCAAAAGAAAAAGAGGTTGAAGAGAAAAAAAGAGAGACAAAACAAGTGAGCTTTTATGCAAGAGATAGTGAGATCAAAAGGGCTTTGTTTTCAAACCAGCCAATGATTGTACTTTTGTACAAAGAGGCTTGTTTTAGTACTAATGAAATTAACTCTTCTTTGCCTAGTGTTGTTGTTTCACTTTTGCAGGACTTTGATGAAGTGTTTCCCGAAGAGATGCCTATTGGTTTACCACCAATAAGGGGGATTGAACACCAAATTGACTTTGTCCCCGGAGCACCAATTCCAAATAGACCCGCATACCGAAGTAATCCCGAGGAGACAAAGGAACTTCAAAGGCAGGTTGATGAGCTCATGGAGAAGGGGTATGTTCGTGAGAGTATGAGTCCCTGTGCGGTTCCCGTATTGCTTGTGCCTAAGAAGGATGGAACATGGAGGATGTGTGTTGATTGTCGTGCCATCAACAATATCACTGTAAAGTATCGACATCCTATTCCTAGATTAGATGATATGCTTGATGAATTGCATGGTTCTATTGTTTTCACTAAAATTGATCTTAAAAGTGGATATCATCAAATTAGGATGAAAGAAGGTGATGAGTGGAAAACTGCTTTCAAAACAAAATATGGGTTATATGAGTGGTTAGTTATGCCCTTTGGGTTAACTAATGCACCAAGTACTTTCATGAGATTAATGAACCATGTTTTGCGTGCTTTTATTGGAAGATTTGTGGTTGTTTACTTTGATGACATTCTGATTTATAGCAAAAACTTGGATGAGCATGTTGAACATTTAAAACTTGTTTTAGGTGTTTTAAGAACCGAAAAGTTGTTTGCTAATTTTAAAAAGTGTACCTTTTGCACGGATAGGTTGGTATTTTTGGGTTTTGTTGTTAGTGCTAAAGGAATTGGGGTTGATGAAGAAAAGGTTAAGGCAATTAAGGAGTGGCCGAAACCTACAACTGTGGGACAAGTGAGAAGTTTTCATGGGTTGGCTAGTTTCTATAGGAGGTTTGTGAAAGACTTTAGTAGTCTAGCTGCACCTTTAACTGAAGTTATCAAAAAGAATGTGGGTTTTAAGTGGGGTAATGAACAAGAAAAGGCATTTAACTTGATTAAGGAAAAATTAACTAATGCACCTTTGCTTGCTTTGCCTAACTTTGCTAAAGCTTTTGAGATTGAGTGTGATGCTTCAGGAATAGGTATGGGAGCTGTTCTAATGCAAGAAGGACGTCCCATTGCATTTTTTAGTGAGAAAATAAGTGGAGCAGCCTTGAATTATCCTACCTATGACAAGGAGATGTATGCTTTGGTTAGGGCATTGGAAACTTGGCAACATTACCTTTGGCCGAAAGAATTTGTGATTCACACGGATCATGAGTCCTTGAAGCATCTAAAGGGGCAGCACAAGCTAAATAAGCGGCATGCCAAGTGGGTGGAGTTCATAGAAACATTTCCATACGTGATCAAGTACAAAAAAGGTAAGGAAAACGTAGTCGCTGATGCTCTGTCCAGAAGGTATGTTTTACTTTCTACTTTGGATGCGAGATTGTTTGGTTTTGACTACATTAAAGAATTGTATGTGGAAGATGCTGATTTTGGCAATGTATTCAATGCATGTGAAAAGGTTGCATTTGGCAAGTTTTATAGGCATGATGGATTTTTGTTTAGAGAGACTAAATTATGCGTGCCTAAGAGTTCTCTGCGTGAATTGCTTGTGAGGGAAGCTCATGGGGGTGGTTTGATGGGGCATTTTGGTATAGCCAAGACCTTAGATGTTTTGCATGAACACTTCTTTTGGCCTCATATGAAACGTGATGTAGAAAGAATTTGTGAGAAATGCATTACGTGTAGACAAGCTAAGTCTAGGGTTAAGCCTCATGGTTTGTATACTCCTTTACCTATACCTAGTGGACCTTGGATTGATATTTCTATGGATTTTGTGCTGGGTTTGCCTAGGTCAAAGAGGGGTAGGGATTCTATATATGTGGTTGTTGATAGGTTTTCTAAAATGGCACATTTCATTCCTTGTCATAAAACTGATGATGCATCACATATTGCTGATTTGTTTTTCAAAGAAATTGTTAGATTGCACGGCATGCCTAAAACCATTGTTTCGGATAGAGATGCTAAGTTCTTAAGCTACTTTTGGAAAACTTTATGGGGCAAGTTAGGAACTAAACTTTTGTTTTCTACTACTTGTCATCCACAAACTGATGGTCAAACTGAAGTAGTTAATAGGACTTTATCTGCCTTGTTGCGTGCTATAATACAAAAGAACTTGAAAAATTGGGAAGATTGTTTGCCGCATGTAGAGTTTGCTTATAATAGGAGTGTGCATTCTGCAACTCATTTTTCGCCTTTTGAAATTGTGTATGGTTTTAACCCATTGACTCCTTTGGATTTACTTCCTTTACCTGTGACTGAGCATGTTAACTTGGATGGAAAGAAAAAGGCAGAGTTTGTTAAGCAAATCCATGAAAAGACTAGGCAAAACATCGAGAGGAGAACTGAGCAATATGCCAACCAAGCTAATAAAGGGCGCAAGAAAGTTGTGTTTGAACCCGGTGATTGGGTGTGGTTGCATATGAGGAAGGAACGGTTTCCAGTCCAGAGGCGTTCTAAACTACTTCCACGGGGAGATGGCCCATTTCAAGTGATTGAAAAGATCAATGACAATGCCTACAAGTTAGATCTTCCAGGTGAGTATAATGTTAGTGCAAGCTTCAATGTTTCTGATTTGTCTCCTTTTGATGTAGGTGACGATTTGAGGACAAATCCTTTTCAAGAGGGAGGGAATGATGAGAATAAGGGAGCTGCACCAAGGGATCCATTGCATGTTCCGATTGGGCCAATAACAAGGGCAAGGGCTAAGAGATTCAAAGAAGCACTCAATGGCCTAATTCAAGATACATGGACTGATTCTGAATTATTAAAGCCCAAGATGAACCCACATGAAGACCAAGGCTTGATTAACATCATCAAGGCAATTGAGTGGACTGAATAAGAGAAAGCTTGGCATAATTTCGGTTTGGGCTTGATTTAATAGTTGTTTGTTTTAGTTTGGGTCCATTTGTAAGGCAATTATGACCATTCTAGTTTTCTATTTGTAAGGCCTTAATGGCTATCTTGTTTTCTTTCCTTTGTTTTAGGGTTTCATTATATAAGGATATTGATGGATGTAAGAAAGGTAATTATTGATTTTGAATGAAATTTGAGAGAGGTTTTCTCTTTGTTCTTTGAGAACTCACTGGAACTTATCAGAATTCTCTGTGGCGTTCCTCCTTGACTTATCAATCGAGTAATTCATCCTTGATTGTGGCGTCCTCCTTTATACCAAGGTTCACATCTCGATATAGGTGTTGGGTCGCGGTTTCCATCCGAACCAGAGGTTAGAACGAATATTGGCTTCAATCTTGATACAATCGACGGGGTTCATATCACTCTCGTTCTTCTGAGATACTTGAAAATATGTTTAACTGCCGTCTAGTGATCAGGACCAGGTTTTGATTGAAACCTGCTAACTATGCCAACAGCAAAACAAATATCTGGTCTAGTGTAGAGTATTGCATACATGAGACTTCCAACTGCCGAGGCATATGGAACCCTACTCATGAATTGCTCCTCATGCGCGTCCTTAGGAACGTGTTCTATAGAAAGCTTGATTCCATGCCTGAAAGGTAACATACCTTTATTGGAATCCTGCATGGAGAACCTAAACAAGATTTTATCTATGTATGAAGCTTGGGATAATGCAATCGTTCTATTCTTTTTATCCCTTATTACTTGGATACTAAGAATATAACTTGCTTCTCCTAAGTCCTTCATATCAAATTATTTTGCTAACCATTCTTTCATTGATGTCAATACACCTATATCATTTCCGATGAGTTATCATCATCGTAAAGAACTTTGAAAACCAACTTGTTGCCTTTGATCCTTTTGTATACACAAGGTTCCTCAAGGTTCTGAAAAAATCCAAAACTTTTCACAGCTTGATCGAACCTTATGTTCCAAGATTTGGATGCTTGCTTCAATCCATAAATGGATCGTTGCAACTTGCATACCCTGTTCTCTTGGCCTTTTTCATTGAATCCCTCTGGTTGCATCATATAGATGCTTTCGTCAAGACTTCAGTTAAGGAAAGCTGTCTTGACATCCATTAGCCAAATCTCTAGGTCTAGAGATGCCGCAATGGATAAGAGTATCTTAATGGATTTAAGCATGGCTACAGGAGAGAAGGTTTCCTCGTAATCGATACCTTCCTTATGTGCATAACCTTTAGCTACCAATCTAGCTTTAAAGGTTTCTACCTTACCATCCAAACCTCTTTTCGTCTTGTATCCCTTTAGGTAAGTCTACAAGAGACCAGACTTTGTTCGTAAACATAGATTCAATCTTGGATTGCATTGCCTTTGCCAATGGCAACAATCAACATCCTTCATAGCTTCCTTGTACGTGAAGGGATCATTGTCGTCCGGGAGATTCTCCACAAATTCTCCTAGACCGATGTATCTCTCAGGTTATCTACTAACCCTCCCACTACGACAAGGAATTGTAGGTTGTTGATCTTGTGTTGGTGCGGAACTTATAATTGGGCTAGGTCGAGAAACCTCTTGTGTAATTGTATCTCCTGAAAACTCATTCTGGACAATTCTACTCTTAGGCACAAAATCATTCATATAGTCATTTTCTAGAAATTTAGTATTCATAGAAACAAATACTTTAAGATTTGAAGGACTATAGAAATAATATCCTTTGGTTCCTTTTAGATACCCCACAAATATGCATGTTTCTGAATGAAACTCCATCTTTTATGACTTTCCTTTCAACACATGCGTAGGACATCCAAATATCCTAAATGTTGTAAACAAGGTTTTCGCCTAGTCCACAACTCATGCGGTGTTTTAAGAACCGACTTAAATGGTACATCATGTACATCGCAATTTGCAGAGCATATCCCCAAAAAGAATTAGGAAGCATCGAGTAACTCAACATCGATCTAACTATATCCAAAAGAGTTCTATTTCTCCTTTCTGCCACCCCATTCTGTTGAGGTGTTCCTGGTGCAGAAAACTGAAAAATTATCCCACTATCAGTAAGATATTGCTGAAACTCACCTGATAAATATTTTGCACCACGATTTGATCTCAAGATTTTTATGTGTTTCTCAAGTTGATTTTGTACTTTAGCTTTGAATGCTTTCAACATGTCAAAAGCATCAGACTTATGTCTCATAAGGTACACAAAGCCAAATCTCGAATAATCATCCATGAAAGTGATGAAGTACTCATATCCACCTCTAGCTTGAATGCTCATAAGACCACACACATCAGTGTGTATCATTCCTAAACATTCAGTGGCTCGTGCGCTTTTGGCCGAGAACGGCTTCTTGGTCATTTTACGTTCCAGACAAGATTCACAAGTTTTTTTTTTGGATAATGCAAGATTCCAAAAATTGCTTGCTAATCCCAAGTGCAGGAGTCGCGTAGCAGTATAACTCGGAGTAACGAGTGTCGTACCACGAAGAGCAGTAAGAAAGATCGCAAAATTACAATTGATAAAACAATTCAATTTTAATTGAGAGTAAAATTTATGAATGAGAAATACTAAGGCTTCGGGGTTCCACCTTCAATTATTTATGCAATATTATTGATTCAATTATTTTCTTAAAACTTACATAAGAATAGACATAGAAAAGATGAATTCGGTTGATGGTGTTCACACATAAGCACAACTAATTTCTTATAGGAAAAATCTCAAGCATAGCCTGTACCTACAGCAACAATCTATCAAGAAATAATTCCAATCGAAATTCTAAATAATTTATTGGCTCACCAAAATTATAAAAGCATGGATGTTTTTACTAAACAATAGGAAAAGCATGACTAAACCTATGAATAAGATTATATAACACCCATCAATCATTAAAAGAAGCTAAACCAAATATTAAATTGAACAAACCAAAAACCAAATTTATATTGAAATACTTGTCTAAATTGAATCAACAATACACATAAATAATCTTAGGTTTCTCCCCTCACCTTAGTTAGGAGATTAGTTCTCCATGAAAAGAAATACAAAAATAGAATAACCTTTAAGATTCACAAGTTGGTAGATCATTAACCTTTAAGTCACTCAAAGGTCCATCACTAACCAATCTTTTAATCCTATCAAGGCTAATATGACCTAGGCGCAAATGCCATAGGTAGGTTTCATCTTTTGATAGTTTTACTCTTTTATGATTAGATTTAGTTTATTCCGTGTCCAATAAGTGAGAGATGTTTTTATGTAAATGGAACAAGCTGTTTTCTAATGTACCTTTGCAAACAAATTTGTTTTTTTTTTGGATAATGTAAGTATATTAATCAAAGAGACAAAACAAAAGCAAAGGGGCATACCCCAGCGAGAAGATCACAAGGTCAGACAAGGGACAGGCCCCCTACCAACCGAAACTCAAAAAACAGCAAAGTAATAAAAGCTAAGCACAAACCCTGTCATAGGGTACAGCCAAAAGAACCCACCAAACCCCATAAAAGGCAAAACAAGCGAATTACAAAAAAATAGAATCAGATAAACCCCAAGACTAGTGGAGCCACCTATTAGTAGGAGAAGGCATCACACCAGATAAGGAATTAAGACGCATACAAACATCTCTGACAATGGAACGAACAACCAAGGTAACAGGTTTAGGTAACTCGCCATGCATCCTAGCATTCCGCTCACGCCAAATAGCATAGACAGCAGCCGCAAGCATAATACGCACCACCCACCCACGAAGTTGCCGACCGCGGAAATGGCAAGACCAAAGAATAGTATCCTCCCAGCTCCGAGCACGCAGAGGTAATATGCACTTCCTTAAAAGAGCAAACCAAACCTCGCAAGAATAAGAACAATCAAAAAAGAGATGAGGGACATCCTCACAACTCCCTCCACAAAACACACAACGAATAGCCGGAATCAAGCCATAAACAAGAAGCTTATCCTGAGTAAAAAGAGCACCCCTAATGGCCAACCAGAAGATGAAAGCATGTCTAGGAATTGATTTAGAATGCCAAACGGACCTAAACCAATCCACCGCTGGCTGCCGGCACCGAAGAGCCTCCCAAGCATTACGAATAGAGAAATCCCCCCGAAAGTCCTCAACCCAACACAAAGTATCAGCTTGAGAGTTATTAGGCCTGAAGGAAGCAGGGATACCACTGATAATGTCCATCCAATTCCCGGTCAAGGAACGAGGCCAAGCCCAATCCCTCCCCTGAACAACATCCGCCACCCTAGCATGAAGATCCAAATTTAATAATAAAACTTTTATTAAAAGTAACCGAATATCCAAATTTATTCAAACAAGAAACTGAAATTAAATTTCTCTTGAATTGAGGTACATAATAAACGTCTATCAAATCTAAAAGCCTACTAGAATCTAATTTAACTCTAATATCTCCCACTGCATCGGCGGACGTCAACGCTCTGTTGCCTAACCGCAAATTGAATTCATTCTTATTCAGTTTTTTCCTTTGCTAAAACCCCTGTAAGGAATAACAAACATGATTAGTGTCTCCAGAATCTAAGATCCAAGAATCTATAAAATCTGCCAGAAAGTATGTTTCTAGATAATAAAAATTACCTTCTTCCTTCTTTTTCTGGGGCTTTGGGCAATTTCTTTTCCAATGTTCATTTTCACCATAAAGGAAGCACTTTCCTTCGATCTTGGTTACTTTCTTAGTCTCCTTCTCAGTAGGCCCAAGTTGCTTTTTCTTTTGTGACTTCTTGACCTTCGTACGGGTCTTCACTGTAGCAACTTTACCAACCATATGAATCTCCTGACCCTTGCCTTTGACAAGGATCTTCTCAGCGCTTTAAACATCTTACAGCAGGCCCTACAAGGTGTATTCCTTGTTGTTCAAGGTGTAATCCAACTTGAACTGATCAAAGGAACCTGACTGTGAGTTGACGATCATGTTAATTTTCGTCTCACCATCTATCTCAGCGCCATTGAGTTCAGCAATGTTAAGATGTGCTATGACTTTCATCATGTGATCTTTCACAGCCTGTCTAGGTTTCATCCTAATATTCATAAAAGCAGTCACTGCCTCTCTCTTAGTCGTCCTGGATCTCATAGCAAACATCTCCTCCAGAGACATAATTATATCAACAGCAGTCCTCATTCCTTCATGTTGCTGTTGTAACACGTCGGACGTGGTGGCCATAATGTAACATTTGGCCATTTCATCTGAGGCCTCTCACTGCTCATACTCGCCTCTTTGCACTTCAGTGGATTCATCAGTAGAAGCAGGTGGTTTAGGAGTTGACATAACAAACCTATGCTTTTCAGCTTGCAATAACAGCCCAATTTTCCTTTTCCATGTAACATAATTATCTTCAGTCAAAGTATTATCTTTTAGGATGTTGATTAGGGATGGGGTCATAATTTCTGAATAAAACAAAAATTATATTAAGTAATAATCATTAAAGCACTTTCGAATTTTTTATCTTTGAATTTACCAGAATAATTCAATCATAAAAATCAACGGTGATCCAACACCCATAAATGTCACGCCTCCTTTGGAAGTTTGCACCATCTACTAGTTGGACTAGGTTCCACCTAATTGTTAACATAACAACCAGCGTTTTTAATTTTAACCTTGCGATTTTTATTGACAAGAACTCTTGGGAGAATATCAATAAAATCACATTGAGTGCGTCACCAAGGTTTCAACCCTTAATATTTTCCCTCACGAAAATCCCTCCTTTGAGAGTAGATATCGCTTGAGTCAATTATCAAGTCTATCCTTCTAAAAAAGTATCTTGCTAAATTCCATTCATGGATACCCCTTGGGGGGTTATCACACGAAACATAAAGTTCAACTAACCCTGGAGGCCATAGGTGTTCCAAATACCTTATCCCACTCAATTGTTTAAGGCCTGTGATGGAATTCCATAGAATGATTTACCAAGTTATCTAGATGCCAATTAGATACCTAAATCATTCAATGCATGTTCATACCAAAATAAATATATGAGTGGCACTCCTATTCTGCATGACATGTTATCAAACAATGACAAACATTGTAATATTTACGAAAAAATAAATAGCCACAATTTTGGTCCATACTAGAAAAATAAGTAAATTACATTTGTTGGATAACACAAACCCTAACCCTTACTTGCGAATAAGTCTTATTGAGGCCATCTGTCAAAAGTCCGCGACACGTCGTTGCCGCCCTAGGGAGCGCGCTTGCGCCCAGCCCTTTGGCAGGCTGCGCGCGTGCACAACTTTAGGTAGGCTGCGCACGCCTTGCCCAGCCTTGGGTAAGCTGCGTGCACACACAGCCCCTGAAGGGCTGCGTGCAGGCATAGCCCAGGGAGGGTCGTACGCTGCGCACCGCAGCAAGCGCAGCTGTGCTTAGTCATACGCGCTTGCTGCCTTGGTGCGCGTAGGCTATCCTGCGTTGTCCATTGCTTTTTTTTCTTCTTCAAATTCTTCATTCCTTCGTGTCTTCGAAACTTGAATGAACTACAACATTATATATATATATATATATATATAAACTTAGCAACTATCAAAAGGAAATTATGTTGATAATAGACCACCCTTCTTATTACAACTTCCAAATATAAAAACATTGAAAATCTAGGACCAAAATCGAGCAATAACAGTTTGCTTTATAAAACATATATATATCCATACATTCCAACGTAAATATATATATGCGAATACCTAGAGTGTCATATCTTTCTAAAACATGCATATATCCAAATACAATAGAAAGAAAAATTATTCACGTATATACGTTTAATTAATCAAGGGTACAACCTAGCGCCCTGATACCAATTGTAGGAAAAACATGCGGCGGAAGCTTAGAAAACATGGGGTTGGCAATAAAAATTTTCCTTTAAAATTAGTGGATCTTAACCCTTAATTAATTAAATATATATAACAAAAGGTATCGTGCCTTTTGAATCATGAAGTTTGATGTCGCATCGAGACGGAACCGCAAGATCTTCCAATCTTTCACAAACGTGGATCACCTTGGAGTTTGGGCTCCCTTTCTTTGAATTGTGTACCTGAGGATAAGAAAACAAAAACTTTCTTTTTGTTAGTCACTTAAAACCCTCCTGAAAAAACGAAGAACATACGATCACTTTTAAATTCACAATCTCTCAATTGAAACTCGCGTGATCTAAATTTGATGTTGTGCACAAAGCCTTTTGATGTAAAAGCTAGTAATGCACTATCGAAACCTAACGTTCTTTGATGAACACTTAAATTTGTATAATAATAAAGGTTAAAACCATTATTTTATACTATTAGTGTCATCAAATTACCTAACTTGTTTATAACTGCACTTAATTGTTAAACTTTTCATTTTGATGCAAGTTCAGTGTAATGGGCATAACTTTGCACTCAAATATCCAATCACTACATTCTTAATAGTACAAGAAAGATAACTCATAGCCCTATAAGTTTGGTTTGTAAACTCTTGTCAGATTTGGACTCCTTTGAAGTCAAAAATTGGATTACCTTAGGCTGGTTTGCATGACCGCGTAAATTGGGCAGTCTTCACTCTTTGGGCCATAACTTTCTCCAGAAAATTCCAAATATTATGAGTCTTATCATTCCAGAAATATAAGAAACTTGTCTACAACTTTGATGTTTATCACAAGATCCAATTTTCAAAGGAACAGCACCTAATTCGGTGGACAATTCGGTGCATGTGTGGAAGACACCAAAGTTGACAACTTTACCTTACCAAATTCAATCAACTTGCATTAATTTATTCCTACCATTTTTGACTTGTTTGCCTCTCAATGTGCCTATAAATAGAGGCCTTGTAAAAGCTTGAGGGCAGCTTAGGTTCCTTGCCAAGTTCACCTTATATTGTTGTATTGTTGAACTTTTATGATAATCTAATTTCTCTCTTGCTCATTTTATTTCTTCTACTTGTTTTCTTTCTTCTATCATGAATAGCTAAATTCTCTTTTTGCTAAGGTGAAGGGTGAAGCTCTTGGTATGTAAATAAAAATTTATTTAACTCTTAACATGGTCTTAAAGTTTATATTCATTTGTGTAAATTTATCTACATGCTTTATATTACTTTTCTTATTGAATTGAATTGAATTTTCATCTCTTACTCTTATGTGAAGTGGGGATATTGACTTATTGTAGACAATTCTTGGCACAATAAATACTTGAATCCGTCTAGAACCGCATGGTTATACCTGCACCTCTGACCAAGGATTCTTGATTCATTGTAGACATACAACACCATAAATACTTGAATCCGTCTAGAACCGCATGGTTATACCTGCATCTGGCAAAGGAATCTTGATTTATGGTAGTTGATTAGCACAATAAGTACTTGAACCCATTTAACATAAGAAGTGTAGAGTATCCATTGTAATATAATTAAAAGAAAAGAAATATAACTTGATAGATGTATAAAAAACTTAAATGATCTAACTTCCGATTGGAACCTCCTTTGTGTGTGGATTCCAATTGAGTGATAAAAAGGAATTAAATATAACTTAAACAATATACCAAGAGTGGAACCTCTAAGCTTAGCATATTTTAATTTAATTTGTTTCACCATTATACCTATCTTCATTTCATAATATTTTCTTTCCTATTATATTTTCTTTGTAGATTTTTTGTTGGTTTTTGCAGGATCTAAATCTTCTTCCTCGTGGATCGACCCCGGTCTCACCGGGTTAATTTATTACTTCGACACTCCTGCACTTGGGAGTAGAAATCCATTTTCTGGACGTGTCAAGTTTTTGGCGCCGTTGCAGGGGAAGTATCATTTGGTGTCCAAAACCATCAAAATTCTTTTCATCTTTTTCAATTTTCTTTTTCTTGTAAATAATATTTTTTTTGGTGTTTTTGTTTTCTTTTATTCTGTTGCATCTAAGACTTGCATGAGAGCTTGGTCACGTACACCGACTGGTAGACTTGTTAGGGGCTCCCCATCTTCATTTGAAAATATGGCAGAAAACGAAGTTGAAAGAGTCACTGATCTCGGGGACAATCGTTCCCAACACAATGATCATGCACAACCTAGAACACTTAGAGACTACATGAACCCCACAAGAACTAGTGCTCCATCATGTCTAGTTTTTCCTCCAGATGCATCTCATTTTAACTTTAAGCCGAGTATTATTCAACTTCTACCCAAATTTCATGGATTAGATGCCGAAAACCCATATCTGCATTTGAGAGAGTTTGAGGAAGTGTGCAACACTTACAATGACACAAATTGTAGCTTGAACACCATCAGGCTAAAGCTTTTCCCTTTCTCTTTGAAAGATAAAGCTAAAGCATGACTGCAAAATCTTAGGTCTAGATCTATTGGTAATTGGGATGAAATGCAGGAACAGTTCTTGAAAAAGTTCTTTCCTCATCATAGAACAAATTCCTTCAAAAGACAAATTACCATTTTTAGCCAAAAACCAGGAGAGACCCTTTACCAATGTTGGGAGAGGTACAAAGAATTGCTTAATTCTTGTCCTCACCATGGTTTTGAAACATGGAGACTAGTCACACACTTTTACGAGGGTTTAACACCCCAAGGTAGACAAATGGTCGAAATGATGTGTAATGGAGAGTTTGGAGATAAAGACCCTGAAGAGGCACTAGACTACCTAGACCTATTAGCAGAGAATGCTCAAAATTGGGACACTGCAGGTACCCAAGAGGCACCGAGCAAAGCTCAAGCCTCTACATCTAGTGGAGGTATTTACAACCTTAGGGAAGAACATGACATTCAAGCCAAATTTGCATCTCTAGCTAGAAAGGTCGAGGCCTTAGAATTGAAAAAAAGCGGTCACCTAAAATCTGCTCAAGAAATTGTGTGTCACATATGTGATACCAATGATCATTCAACTAAGGAGTGCCCAACTCTGCCTGCATTCAAATAATGTCTCCATGAACAAGCCAATGTCCTAAACACTTTCAAAAGGCCAAATCCTAACCCATACTCACAGACCTACAATCCAGGCTGGAGAAATCACCCAAACTTCAGTTGGAGGAATGATAATCATGCACAATCTTCACAACCACCACCTCCTCAAGGTCACCAAAACTTTCAAGGCACTCAAGGTTATGCACCTTATGTCCCACAATTTAGGAAAAACATTGAGGAAACATTGCACTCATTCATTGAAAAGCAAGAGACCATTAACAATCAATCAAACTTCACAAACCTTGTCCGATTTAAAAGACACTCTTGCAAAGATTGCCTCAACACTCACCATTCATGAAAAAGGAAAATTTCCTTCTCAACCTCAACCAAATCCTAAGGGTCAATACAACCTGGAAGAGGGTAGTTCAGGAAGTCAAAACATGGACCAAGTTAAATCGGTCATAACTCTTCGCAATGGTAAGATTGTCAAAAAACCTATTCTTGATCATTGTGAGAAGGGGTTGATGAGCCTGTACCTAGCCAAGAAAAGACCAAACTCCCACCTGTAGCCCCATTTCCTCAAGCATTGAACAATCCAAGGAAATTGAACCACAATCCTAAAATTTATGAAATTTTCAAACAAGTGAAGGTCAATATTCCTTTGTTGGATGTTATTAAACAGGTTCCTTCTTATGCAAAATTTTTGAAAGACTTGTGCACTGTGAAAAGAAAACTGAATGTGAAAAAGAGAGCTTTTTTAGCAGAACAAGTAAGTTCCATTCTTCAAAACAATAATTCTATGAAATATAAGGACCCTGGTTGTCCCACAATTTCATGCATTATTGGAGAGTATAAAATTGAACAGGCTTTACTTGATCTTGGTGCTAGTGTTAATTTACTTCCATATTCAGTTTATCAAGAACTTGATCTAGGTGAGTTAAAACCAACCTCCATAACACTTTTACTTGCTGATAGATCAATTAAAGTACCAAGAGGGATAGTGGAAGATGTGTTAGTACAAGTCGATAAATTCATATATCCTGTGGATTTTATTGTCTTGGATACACAACCTGTTGCTAATGGGTGTAAACCAATTCCTGTTATTTTAGGCCACCCATTTTTAGCAACCTCTAATGCTTTGATTAATTGCAGGAATGGCGTAATGAAGATGACATTTGGAAATATGTCACTAGAGTTTAATGTTTTCAACATGTGCAAACAACCACAAGATGAAGGTGATGAAAATGAAGAAGCAAACATGATTGAAGCTATTGTTGAAGATCATCTTCAAGCAGGGGGTTCTTCTGATCCTCTGGAAACTTGTTTAGTTAATTCATTTGAGTCAAGCATGCAACTAGATTCTACTGTTTCTAATATATGTTCGTTGCTTGATTGTACCCAGGTGATGGAGAACAAAGGTTGGAAGCCGAAATTTGAAGAGTTGGAACCTGTCAATGAAAATAAACAAGAAGAAGTACCCAAACTAGAATTGAAGCCATTACCTCAAGGACTGAAATATGCATTCCTTGGTGAAGAACAAACTTATCCGGTGGTAATTTCTTCAACTCTTACCAACGAACAGGAAGGTAAATTGATAGAGGTACTTAAAAGGCATAAAAATGCAATTGGGTGGACTTTAAAAGACATAAAATGCATTAATCCGTTAATATGTACACATAGAATACATCTAGAAGATAATGCTAGAACATGTCAACAGCCCCAAAGAAAATTAAATCCACACATGAAAGAGGTAGTAAGAGGTGAAGTTCTTAAGCTACTTGATGTAGGAATTATCTACCCTATTTCTGATAGTAAGTGGGTAAGTCCAACACAAGTAGTCCCTAAGAAATCTGGAGTTACAGTGGTAAAAAATGAAAAAGGAGAGTTAATACCAACACGAGTCTCATCTAGTTGGCAGATGTGTATTGATTATAGAAAATTAAATGCGGCCACTAGAAAAGATCATTTTCCCTTACCATTTCTTGACCAAATTCTAGAAAGAGTGGCAGGACATCCCTACTACTGTTTTCTTGATGGATACTAAGGTTATTATCAAATTCCCATAGCACTAGAGGACCAAGAAAAGACAACATTCACATGTCCCTTTGGCACCTTTGCATTTAGAAGGATGCCTTTTGGCCTTTGTAATGCTCCTGCGATATTTTAAAGATGTATGTTGAGCATTTTTAGTGACATGGTTGAACATTTTTTAGAGGTCTTTATGGATGATCTAACAATATTTGGAAATTTATTTGATAATTGCCTTGAAAATTTAGAAAATGTCTTAAAAAGATGTGAAGAAAAAGGTTTGGTGTTAAATTGGGAAAAATGTCATTACATGGTCACCTCTGGAATTGTCCTAGGACATGTGGTTTCTTCTAAGGGAATTGAAGTTGACAAAGCAAAAGTTGAATTAATTGCCCATTTGCTTCCACCAAAAAGGGTTAGGGATGTTCGATCTTTCCTAGGCCATGCAAGATTTTATAGGAGATTCATTAAAGACTTTAGTGCAATATCTAGACCTCTTTGTAATCTCCTAATAAAAGATGCACCATTTGACTGGACTAAAGATTGTCAAAAATGTTTTGATAAGTTTATTAGCCTTTTGACAACTGCTCCTATCATGCAATCCCCTGATTGGTCTCTGCCTTTTGAGTTGATGTGTGATGCTAGCGATTTTGCTGTTGGTGCCGTGCTAGGGCAAAGGCAGGAAGGTAAGCCTTATGTCATTTATTACGCAAGTAAAACTTTGAATAGTGTACAAATGAATTATACCACTACAGAAAAAGAACTACTTGCTGTAGTATTTGCATTAGACAAATTTCGATCTTATTTAATTGGCTCTTCAACTATTATTTTCACTGACCATGCTGCTATGAGGTACTTAATGTCTAAACAGGATGCCAAACCTAGGTTGATACGGTGGATTTTGTTGCTCCAAGAATTCAACATCACAATCAAAGATAAAAAAGGAGCCGAAAATGTTATTGCAGATCATTTGTCAAGACTCACAACAAACTCCTCCTTGGACATAACACCTATCAATGACTCTTTTCTAGATGAGTTTTTGTTTTCTATTAGTAAAATTCCATGATATGCTGATATTGTCAATTTTCTTGTAACAGGAGAGATGCCATCTCAATGGACAACACAAGATAAGAAAAAGTTTCTGACAGAGGTTAGAAATTTTTATTGGAATGACCCATACCTATTCAAGTATTGTCCTGATCAAATTTTTCGTAGATGCATACCTGACAATGAGGTAAGTAGTGTCATTAAATTTTATCATACAGAAGCATGTGGGGGTCATTTTTATTCAAGGAAAACGGCTGCAAAAATCTTACAATGTGGATTTTATTGGCCAACTTTATTCAAAGACACCTACACATTCTGCAAGACTTGTGAAAATTGTCAAAAACTGAGGGCCATTTCTAAGCGGCACATGATGCCTCTAAACCCTATACTTGTCATTGAAATATTTGATTGTTAGCGGATAGATTTCATGGGCCCATTTCCATCATCATTCGGTTTTGTTTACATTTTAGTCGCAGTTGACTATGTCTCCAAATGGATCGAGGCAATTCCATGTCGAAATAATGACCACAAAATAGTTGTCAGGTTTTTGAAAGAAAATATTTTGAGTCGTTTTGGAATTCCTCGAGTCATTATAAGTGATGGGGGAACACATTTTTGCAACAAAGTCTTTGAGTCTCTAATGAAGAAATATGGGATTACACATAAAGTTGCTACCCCTTATCACTCTCAGACAAGTGGACAAGTTGAATTAGCTAATCGAGAGATAAAACAAATTTTAGAAAAAATGGTTAATCCAAATCGCAAAGATTGGTCACTTAGACTAAATGATGCACTTTGGGCTTACCATACTGCTTTCAAAACATCTTTGGGTATGTCACCCTATCGGTTAGTTTATGGGAAACCTTGTCACTTGCCTGTGGAACTGGTGCATAAAGCTTACTAGGCTATCAAAACTTTTAATTCAAACTTTGATGATGCTTGCAAATTACGTAAGCTACAGCTGAATGAACTTGAGGAATTAAGAAATGATGCATATGAGAATTCGAGAATTTATAAAGACAGAACCAAAGCTTTTCATGACAAATCAATTTTAAGAAAAACATTTGATGTTGGGCAAAAAGTTTTACTGTATAATTCTCGACTTTACATATTCCCTGGAAAATTGAGATCTAGGTGGAGCGGTCCATTTGTTGTGAAACATGTATATCCTTATGGGGCCATTAACATTGAAAACCCTAGGAATGGTAACGTGTTCAAAGTGAACGGTCAAAGACTTAAACCATTTCTAGAAAATCAAGCTTTAGAATAAGGGACTCTTCCTCTTTCAGACCCATGTTATGATAACCATTGATATGATTTGAATTGGATTTGCATATTTCTTTCTAACTCTAATTTTTTTTGTAATTGCAGGCTAATTTTGTATTTTGTATTTTGTACTTTTTTTTCTTTGTCTTTTTCCTTCTTCTATTTTCCCGGTTAAATGGCGGATAACGGTACTTCGTGACTTTTCAAGTCGGTCTTTTCAGTCTCCCATAATAGCTGATAAAAAAAAAAAATCTTACTTTGTACATCCTCTTTTCTCTCTTTTCTTTTTCACAAAGATGGAAGAAATTCTCAATACATTGAAAAATTGTTTTCCCTTACTTCCTCAAAAAGCTTTGATGAAAATTTACAAAGAACGGTCCGAAAGATTAAGGATGCTAATATGCAAGGTCATCCCTGTTGAGGTACGTTGGCTGATTGAAGTCAAGGTAAGATTGGCAGGTAAGTTCTTTGATTCATTTGTTACTTACATGCTTGGTCTAGGTAAAAGCAGTTATGCAAAAAAAAGAAGAGCAAAGAAATTGGGTGTATGTTATAAGTGTGCTCGCACGACTTGTAACACACGCTGTCGTTCTCTTGGAATGGTGTCTGTAAATCGAGAAGATAAAATACAATTCATTAAGGATGGCTTGAGTAAGGAGTCATTAGACGATATTTTGTTGACTCTTGAGACGCATCCTAGTGGATATGAGCATATTGCAATTCTTGCTTTATGGAACCAATTTCAAAAAGAATAAGAGTGATACAGTCTTGGGAATCTGACTTTAAAAGACCCTGTTTGCCAATTTATAAGAAAATTGGATGGGAAGCATATCCTCTACCCATAGAGGGCATTCAAGCCGTTTCTGGACGTAAAACCAGAGGAAGATGTGAGCCACAATCACAATTACTTGTACAGATACAGGTTAACCACTCTTTTTGACATTTTATACTGAAGACTGACACCCATCTGCCATTGCAGACCTAGTCATATAGCTTCCATGATTTCATCTTCTTTATGAGCACTATAAATGACACTTCTCTATCTTCTCCAGTTCTCATAACCCAACAAATTTTCACAAAAAAAAAAAAAAAAAAAGCGTGCATAACAATGGCAAACACCATCTCACGCCGCTTTACCAATATTTGTGTCTTTTGTGGGTCCAGTTCTGGTAAGAATAGAGAATTTGAGGAAGCTGCTGACGAACTTTTTTTTTTTTTGGATAATGTAAGTATATTAACCAAAGAGACAAAACAACAGGAAAGGGGCATACCCCAGCGAGAAGATCACAAGGTCAGACAAGGGACAGGCCCCCTACCAACCGAAACTCAAAAAACAGCAAAGCAATAAAAGCTAAGCACAAACCCTGTCATAGGGTACAGCCAAAAGAACCCACCAAACCCCATAAAAGGCAAAACAAGCGAATTACAAAAAATAGAATCAGATAAACCCCAAGACTGGTGGAGCCACCTATTAGTAGGAGAAGGCATCACACCAGATAAGGAATTAAGACGCATACAAACATCTCTGACAATGGAACGAACAACCATGGTAACAGGTTTAGGTAACTCGCCATGCATCCTAGCATTCCGCTCACGCCAAATAGCATAGACAGCAGCCGCAAGCATAATACGCAACACCCACCCACGAAGTTGACGACCGCGGAAATGGCAAGACCAAAGAATAGTATCCTCCTAGCTCCGAGCACGCAGAGGTAATCTGCACTTCCTTAAAAGAGCAAACTAAATCTCGCAAGAATAAGAACAATAAAAAAAGAGATGAGGGACATCCTCACAACTCCCTCCACAAAACACACAACGAATAGCCGGAATCAAGCCATAAACAAGAAGCTTATTCTGAGTAAAAAGAGCACCCCTAATGGCCAACCAGAAGATGAAAGCATGTCTAGGAATTGATTTAGAATGCCAAACGGACCTAAACCAATCCACCGCTGGCTGCCGGGACCGAAGAACCTCCCAAGCATTACGAATAGAGAAATCCCCCCGAGAGTCCTCAACCTAACACAAAGTATCAGCTTGAGAGTTATTAGGCCTGAAGGAAGCAGGGATACCACTGATAATGTCCATCCAATTCCCGGTCAGGGAACGAGGCCAAGCCCAATCCCTCCCCTGAACAACATCTGCCACCCTAGCATGAAGACCAAAACCAGAATCATAAATAATTCGTCGCCTAAACACCTCCACCAAAGGACCCAACGGATGCCAATAATCAAACCAAAGAGAAATATCCCCCCCATTACCCACCCGAAACTGCATCAACCGCCGCACAAGACACCGAAGGCCTAGAATTTTCCTCCAACTCCACGAGCAATCCCCAGGGCACCTAACCTCCCACACATTCTTTCCCTTAAGCAGAGTAGATCTAACCCACGAGACCCAGACAGAAGACCTCAAATTGCTACAGACAGCCCACAAATGCTTACTTATGGCAGCTTTATTCCAACACTCAACGCTCTTAATACCGAGACCACCCTCTTCCTTTGGTAAACACACCGAAGACCATGCAACCTTTGCCCCACCTTTACCTAAATCTGAACCCTTCCAAAGAAAACTACGCAAAGTAGTTTCAACCTTAATCACCACTGACTTAGGCAAGATAAAAATGGAGGACCAATACACCTGAATAGAGAACAATACAGATTGAATGAGCTGAAGCCTTCCTGCAAAAGAAAGAACCCTACTAGTCCAACTCTTAACTCTCGCTACAATCCTGTCGACAAGAACCCTACAATCCACTGCCGTAAGTTTAGTAGAAATCAGAGGAACCCCAAGATATCTGACAGGTAATACCCCTTCCTGAAAACCAAGAATCCCAAGTAACTCTTGCTTAGTCTCAGAAGACACACCAGCCACAAAAAGATTGCTCTTGCTAGGATTAGGAATCAACCCAGAAAGAGCTTGGAACTAACCAAGGACAACATTAACTGCAGCAACTGACTCCCTCTCTGCCCTACAGAAAACCATAAGATCATCCGCAAAGCATAAATGCGAAATACCAATCTTCCCACACCGCCAATGGTATGCAAACTGACCCTCCTGCTCCATAATATGCATCAACCCCGAGAAGACCTCCAAAGCCAGCACAAATAAATAAGGGGACATAGGATCCCCTTGCCTCAAACCTCGGCCACTAGTAAAGAAACCATTCAACTCGCCATTGATAGAAATCGAGAAACGGGGAGTGGAAATGCACTCAGAAATCCAAGTTATCATCTGCTCTGAGAAGCCTAAAATCTGTAAAATAGCCACTACGAAATCCCACCGCACAGAATCATAGGCTTTCATTAAATCTACCTTCAGCGCACACCTAGGATGACCCCCATCACGATGATAGTTCCTTAACAATTCCTGCGACAGTAATATATTATCACTAATCCTCCTACCAACAACGAAGGCCGACTGAAAAAGACTAACAACATCAGGCAGCACCATCTGAACACGATTCGCAATAATTTTGGCAATGCATTTGTAGATAGTGTTACAACACGAAATATGTTACAACACGAAATAGGCCTAAAATCCCCAACCTTAGAAGGATTAGGAACCTTAGGAATAAGAGCAACCACAGTAGCATTCACTTGCTTGAGCAATCTCCCAGAGCTAAAAAACGAATGAATAGCACGAAGAAAATCATCACCAACAACAGACCAAGCTTTCTTGAAGAAAGTAGCATTATACCCATTCGGACCAGGAGCTTTATTATCTTTTAAAGAGAACAAAACTGCCTTAATTTCAACATCACTAACCTCTCTACCCAAGGTATCACACTGATCACCATAAATACGCTTCGGGAGAGCCCGCCTCACTAAATCAAGGTCAATCCTAGGGCATCCAGCAGGCTGTCTCAGAAGTGTCTCAAAGAAGTTCACCACCATTGATTTAACTTCACTAGGCTCCTCCACACGATTACCATGCTCATCGGTAAGAGATAATACCTTACTCCTACTATATTTTTGTCTCATCGATCGAGAAAAGAACTTAGAATTCCTATCTCCCAAATTAATCCACTGAACCTGGGACTTTTGTCTCAAAAAACTCTCTTCATCTCTACTCAAATCACCATAAAGCTTCACCAACCGAGACTCCTCCCCATGTAAAGAAATGGTCGTAGGCTGCCTCTGAATATCCCATTGCACAGACTCTAAATCATGCTTAGCTTGTTGCACCCTAGAATACAAGTCAGAATAACACTCCCTATTAAGTTTCTTAAGCTCCACTTTCAATCTTTTTAGCTTCTTACATAGCTGAAACATAGGAGACCCATCCACCAAGGATAAAAATTCTGGATGATCCGCCCAGAAATCAAAAAACTTAAAAGGCACTCGTCGCCGAGGGAGATCCACAATCTTAACAATCATAGGAGAGTGATCAGAAACACTGGAAGGAAGAAAATGCGCCTCAGAACCTTGAAATGAAATATCCCACTTCAAATTGACCAAAGCTCGATCTAACTTTCGAAGAATAGGATCAACCGTACGATGATTAGACCATGTATAGAAGCACCCATTAAATCGCAGATCATCCAACCCAGACTCAGCTAAACAATTAGAAAAGTCGTCTTTCCAATGTGGCCAAGAATTGGACCCTCCAACACTCTCAACCGAAGACTTAATAGCATTAAAGTCACCCATCACAATCCAAGCACTATTCTCCCATTCCACTCCGCGCGCCACTAAATCAGCCCACAACGCCTCCTTACGAACATTACAATTATCACCATACACTATCGATATCATACACTCCCAAGTAGAATCAACAGAAGAAACTCTACAATGGATAACTTGTTCAGAAGATCCGACAACCAAAACAGTAACATCGAACGGATTCCAACAAACCCAAATCCTCCCTAAAGAGGAAAAATTATAATTGCACTCCACCTTCAAAGACCGGTCAATGGTCTTAAGAATAACATCTTTATTTTTCTCCAGAACTTTCGTTTCCACTAAACCACACAAAGACAATTTCTCATCTTTAATCAAATTGCGAACCTCTCTTTGCTTCAAAGGGTCATTAAGACCCCTAATATTCCAACACCCAAAATCATAATAAATATACAAAGATAAGAAGAAACCCCCACAAATCTATCTCCACTTACCCCCCCTTAGGGGAGGAGTGCTTCTTATTCTTCTTACCCTTACTACTAGAACCTTTCTTCTTCTTTTTCTTTTCCAGAGAATCCTTAACTTTTGAAGCCAAAGCATTACGAGGAGGACTAGAATCACTACCATCCTCACCATGACCAGCCTCATCCTTATCACAAAGAGCATCTCCATCATCACAAAGAGCATCCCTGTCATCAACATAACCATTAGCCCCATCCTTACAAAGAACAGCCCCTGCATCACAAACAGTGTCCAGAATTGCTAAAGGAGTACCCTTTTCCGTTACTTCCAAATTCAGAGTATGGTCATTGCCCTCCATTGGCACTAAATTAAGATGATTATCAATATTTTCCACAAGCGGAACACTAGCACTGTTCCCCATAGTAGATAATTCTCCACCCTTGTTCTTTTTTTTAACCTCAACCCAAACCGGTCGTTTAGGCCCCAACGAGTCTTCTTGCCTCTTCTTCATATCATGAACATCAACCCCTCTATTTCCTGTAACCAGATTCACATTGTCACCCAAATCTTGAACACTTGGTTTACATATACCCGACGCATGCCCAAACACCTTACAAATATTACACCTAGAAGGAAGCCACTCATAAACAGCATAAATAGTTTTCCACTCCCCATTAGCACATTGAATATCAAACTCATTAATGACATCCTTCGAAGCATCAACCTCAACACACACACGAGCAAAGCTAGGACGTTTCCTAGCTAATGTAATGTGATCGGCATGTAATGGAATGCCCAAAGCACTAACTACAAAACTCCGGCCCTTAGAAGTCCAATATTCAAAAGGTAGATTATAAAGTTTAACCCATACAGGAATATTGCGTAACTCATCTTTAGACAAGGATAAACTAGGCTGCCACCTTTTAAGAACAAGCAATTTATTCACTATACGCCATGGACCTTTTTCAAGAACTTCACAAGCATGGTCAAGACTATCAAACTTGAAAATAAAGAACCCTTGTTCCGAAGATAAGACTTCTTTAAGGCCAAACCTACCCCAAATTTTATGAACTATTGAATTCACTACGGGGAATGGAATTCGCTTATCCACAAAGTACCCTATCAAGGAAGTTCTCCATTCTTCACTTCCCTCAATAGCTACCTCAACCGGAGGGCTAACTTTAATTCTTCCATTTTCTTCAGTAGGTTTAAAATATTGTAAGGATTCAAAGGTAGAAGATTGTACCTCACAAGCAATAGGAGAAGAATTTTGGACAGCCTTAGCATAAGATGGTTTCAGCCCTTGATCATGCATGGAAGAAGGTGTTGAAAATGGTCCAAGATCAGCCCCTCCTTGTCCAAAGCTACCAAGACCCGAAATTGAGCCCAAAGCACTCGATTTCGGCCCAATTACACCCACATCAGACCCAAAATGCAAGTTACCAAGCTTTTCCTTTCTATTATCATCTCTTGCAAGCCCAAATCCACCATAATTC